>SNQJ01S0039441.1:37263-64908 GCA_010110895.2 Picea sitchensis
CTTATATATATATATATATATATATATATATACTTTTCTTTTTAGATTTTCACTTTATGTCTCTTAAAAATCCCTTTTATTAAAAAATGATTTATAAATTCTATAAATTCTTTGAATAAATTACTTTATTTTAACTATAATCACCCACACTTAATACATAAATAACTTTACTTCTTATCGATTGTTATTTAATATATTTTATGTCATTCTTTAATATTTTTACTTTGACGTTTAAGTTATCTTTTTTATACTGAGTAAGCCTCTGACCTCTCAACTTTTTACAAATTAAAAAAATATTTGACACCTTCCAATTAAGTTACTACACTTTTATTTTCCCTTACAAATCAATTCACAATGTTAGTGATTACTCTTGAACTCTCTATTTTTTTTATTTTTTTTTTCAAATATATCTCTCAAATATATTTTACCCTTTTTTTTAAACCAGCGTAGATCCATCTTAAATGCGAATCTATCAAGCATCTAGAGGGATCCAACATTAGCATTATGAATTGTTAGCGTTAGATAAGGACACATTAAAAAAAATAGCAATAATAAAATAAAGTCGGCTTAATTAAAAAAATAACAATAATAAAAATAAATTCAGCTCAATTAAAAAAAAATTACACACATTGTGTAAAACTTGACATGGAATGAAATAATAAAAAAGAAATTACACCTTAAGAAATTGGATCCCTCTTGGTGCTTGGTAGATCCAGGTTTAAGATGCGCATTTCCTTTCATGTTCAACATGGGGTTGACATGAGTCATTCCATCTTAAACCTATATCCAATTTCTCAAGGTGTAATCTATTTTTTTAATTATTTCATTCCATGTCAAGCTTTACACGATGTGTGCAATTGTTTTTTGTAATTGAGCTGACTTATTTTTATTATTTTTATTTGAGTCAACTTTATTTTTATTATTGTTATTTTTTAATGTAACATTATCTAACTCTAACGCCTCATAACACTAACCCCTCAACATCTCCCCCGTATTGGGTTGTAGAGCACCTCACTATTTGTGCAATCATTACGTTAATTTTTTTTTTTTATCATTTGGAATGGATTTTGATTAGCCACAAAGCGTGTCTTCTCGATATTGATGTAATCTACATCACTAATTACTATTACCTCCCATGATGTGATTTTGGAAATGGAAATGTGAAAACCTATTAAAAGCAACCCAAACAAGCTAACAACTATTACCTCCCAAGACAAAATTTTGGAAATGGAATTGTGAAACCCTATTAAAAGAAACCCAAATGAGCTAACAACTATACCTCCCATGATGTGATTTTGGAAATGGAAATGTGAAACCCTATTACAAGAAAACCAAATGGGTTTTTCAATCAAATTATTGGAAAACAATCGATATGCCATGAGAGACGAAATGATGGGGAGACCTAGGGTTTGTATGTCTGCAGTAATCTAGATCAACTTCACCCTATAGATATTTTCCAACACCAATAGAAATGATCAAGGGGAACGAAATACTGAAAGCTTTGTATGGCCTCAGAGGGAGGGGGGGTGCAAACCCCCTCATATCGCAACGTAGTAGTGAATGAAGCACCAGGCACTAGGAGCATGCGACCTTCATTTGAGTCGTCACTTCATCTCTGCGAGCAGATCCTACAGGAGTAACAATGATCGGAAAAAGCCATGGAGGTGGAAGCAGATACGTCCCATCCAAAGGTGACTTGCAATTGGGAACCATGGAAATGCATGCCACAAATGGCTACAACACCAAGGTATGTGATCAATTCAGCCAGGGTGGGAGAAAACACTCAGTTTATGAGGGACCATGCATTGATTGGATTTTTTTTAGGGTTGTGGCCATCCGAATAGGATCTAATGCGATGGATAAAAACGTGGTTGAACCCCAAGGGAAAATACGAACTTCAGCTAAGTTTGAAGGGATTCTTCACGATTTTCTTCTTCAACCTTGAAGACAAGGATATAATCTTTGAAAATGGATCGTATTTTTTCAATTCCCCGGGACTGTACCTTAGATTCTGGACAGATCACTTCAGTCCAGAAAAGGTATATTTCTCCTTTGCGTCAGTCTGGATATGCCTCTACTCCCTTCCTCAGGAATTTTGGATGGAAGAAATCCTCATGGGTATTGGTAACACCCTGGGCAGATATTTTAAATCCTCGGAAGCAACTAAACAAAGGAGATATACCTCGTATGCTTGGATTTGTGTGTATATGGATGTCTCCAAAGCTCTCATGGGATCCCTAACTCTAGAATATTAAGATGAGGATTAAATTCAGACTATTGATTATGAACATATACCCTTCCACTACAAAAAGTGTGATGAACATGGATACTTATTTCGAGATTGTACCTTAAATGCTCTAGCAAAACAAGGAATTGAAGAAAATATGAAACATAGATTCACCAAAGTCTCAGGGTGTAAGAAGCAATTCCCTAAGAAACCTAACTGGGGAACAGGTAGGAAGATCCCAACAGGCAACTCTTTTAATGCATTAAGCTAGTTACCAGATGCAGAGGAAGTCGAAAACCCTCATCGACAAGACAACCAACGCATTGACAAAAGAAAGGAAAAACAATCACCGGAGCTAGTCCTAGAGCAGGTGATGCTGCCTAAATCCCCCACTCAGACAGATGCAGATATGGGGCTAGAAGAGGGAGGGGACACTGAAATAAATACAGACGAACGTGACCTAGATGAAATAGATTTGGATAAGTTGGAAGAGGCTTTTAATAGGAAGGAACTTCAATCCATTCCACTGGAGAAACTAAATAAGGTCCACAAAGTCTATAATGACTCAAAAACATGAGCCACCTCACGATTGGGCATCAAATCTTATACAGGAAAAGAACCCAGAAGAACACCAAAGGAAGGAAAGCGAAGGGGGCATAAAACAACTCAATAATTGATAAAAGAGGTAGGAAATTTCATGATAAACTCAGGACATTTTCAATGTCTTACTGAGGGATTCTTCTCCCTCCCGTCTCTTTATCACAGAGATTATTTCTTGGAATGTAAGAGGACTCGATAGAAGAACCAAACAAAGGATTCTTCGGAACTGTATTATGACAGAGGACCCAAATATTCTATTCCTACAGAAAACAATATGTGCAGATGAGGTTGTTGTAGAGGTCTTTAGACGGTGATGGAGCCAGTGTAGCTTTGTGCATAATGATTCTAATGGAGCGATAGAAGGAATGATTATCTTGTGAAATTCTGCAACAACCATTTGGATTGCTACTTTTCCACAAAATGGACCTTGTCAGTGCACTATCGAGTAATAGGTTCTACTAAAGAAGGGATAATTACAAATGCTTATGGACCCCAAAACAATCAAGAAAAGGATCAGTTCCTGGAAAGCCTCTCTAGACTTGGTGGCCTAATAGGACCTCAATATTGGATCCCAGGGGGTGACCTTAACATAATTGTCAATATTGAAGAAAAGAGAGGAGGCACAAGAATACTTGAACAGGAAAGCATCGGGCTTTGTGATCTCCTTGAAGAGAAACACCTGATTGATATTGAAGCCAAGAATGGAATTTTCACTTGGTACAACAAGCAATCTGGAACACATCAAATTTCATGGCGAATAGATAGGTTTCTCATATCAGAAACCTTGATGATATATGGACCCTTAATTGAATCCAGCATACTTCCAAAGTCAGGATCAGACCATTGGCCAATCTAGTTATGGATCAATACAATCAACACACCCAAATACAAGCCATTTCGGTTTGAGAAATTTTGGATAAACCATCTGGACTTTCCAGAGCTCTCATGCACCTGGTGGGTGAATGCCAAAATATTTCATGGCACACCAATGTACAGGTTTTAGAAAAGGTTGAAGAACTTCAAACAACAACTTCATGAATGAAAAAATAATTTTTTTGGAAACATTTTTCAAGCTCAAAGATCACTACAACAACACCTGGAGGAAATCCAACAAGAATCCATCTCACAGGGTCAAACGGATTATCTCTGCAAGGAAGAGGAGCTACTCAAACAACAGTTGGAGGAGAGATACATGTAGGAGGAAATATTATGGAGACAGAAATTCAGAGTATAATGGCTTAAGGAAAGGGAAAATAACACTAAATTATTTCATAGGTCCATGATGCACATAAGGTATGTTAATGGCATCTTTAAGCTGGAAGATAATCAAGGGAACCCAATTCTGGATCATGAAGGGATAGAATCAGAGCTGGTAAATTACCACAAAAACCTTCTCTCAGAGCCGCTCCTTGATCACACTCCATCCATCAACATATTTAACTCGGAACATACTAGCCATCATCATGCCAGAGCATAATGAACCCCTCATGCAACCTATCACAATCAAAGAAGTAGACCGGGCGATCAAGGAGATGCCACAAGGAAAAGCACCTAGACCGGATGGTTTTACTATGAACTTCTTCCACTATTGTTGGCCAATGATAAGAGAGGATGTTTGGAGGCTAGTGGAGGAATCCAAAACTTCTGGTCAGGTTCTCCCAACTCTCAATGCCACTTTTCTTACCCTCATTCCAAAAGAGGAAAGAGTCTCCTAGCCAAAACAATTTTGGCCCATTACACTTTGTAATATAGTTTATAAAATAATTACCAAAGTCATTGCTCTCAGACTCAAGCATATCCTTCCCTTCATCATATCCAAGGAGAATTCGGGATATGTTGAGGGACGTTAAATAATGGACAACATTATCCTTGTGCACGAAGTGATATATTCACTCAAATCAACTCGAACTCCAGGTATGCTCATTAAGATTGATCTCTCCAAAGCCTTTGATAGCCTTGGTTGGAAGTATATGCAATCTATACTTTCAAATTTTGGTGTTAGCATTGATTGGATCCAATGGATTATTAACCTCACTTCCTCTGTCTTCTTCTCCATTTTAGTCAACGGAGTGCCCTCTAAACCTTTCTCCCCTTCTAGAGGCATACGTCAAGGTGATCCTCTCTTCCCTTTTCTCTTTGTTATCATGGCTGAGGGTTTAGGATGCTACATCATTGCTTCCATTGTAGAAGGTTCTCTCCAAGGCCTCCCTCTACATGGTTTGCAACCTACCACCTCCCATAGCCAATTTGTGGATGATACCTTGTTGATGGGCGCTCCCACTTCCCAAGAAGACATTAAACTCAAATCTATTCTTTCGAATTTTAGCGAAGCTTTTGGCACCACCCTTAACCTGGACAAATCACAACTCTTTTTCTTCCATACTCCTTTGGTTGTCCAACGACATCTCTCTCATCTACTAAATATACCCAGGAACTCCCTTCCGTCCAACTATCTTGGTATCCCTCTCTCGGACTCAGCGGCCAGAAACATCTCTTGGGACTCCCTAGTTCTTTCCCTCTCCAACCGTTTGAACTCTTGGACCTTCAGAACTCTAAATCTAGTTGCTCGCCTAGTTCTTATTAAATTGTTTCTCCAAGCCATCCCCATTTGCCTCTTCTCCACCTTGGCAACCCCACAATCAGTCATAACATCTATTTGTAATGTATAGTGGAACTTTCTCTGGAGACACAATAATCAAGGGACAAACTGGGCCCTTGTCAGTTGGGAGAAAGTTTTCAAACCAAATCTCAATGGTGGCCTTAGACTCAGGGACCCCAGCATGTTGAATGGTATCGTGGGGGCCAAAATATGGTGGCATTCGCTAAAGCACCCAACCGAACTTTGGGGATGGATTTGGAAACAAAAATATGCCCCTAATGTCAATGAAGCACAACTTATCAAGTTCAATGAGCCGATTCCAGGTTCTACCATTTGGAATGTGGCTTGGCGCAATATTCCTCTCATACAAGAACATGCATTCTGGTAAACAAGGAATTGACATAGTGCTCTTTTTTGTTCGGATTCTTGGCAACAATTACCTCCACTGCAATCCTTGGACAGACTGCCTCACATTCAAACTCACATGAAACAATTGGACTCCCTTAAGGTTGCAGATATTTGGTCAAAGGAACCCCACCATCCCCCTTCGCACACTTGGAAATATTTTTTTGTGGATCTATAGATTCTAGCTGGCTGTGATCTTCAACCTTGGAAATAAGAAGCGAATCAGAGAAAGATCCGCATTAGGGAGGGCCCAGAAATATTGTGTTGGGGCCACTCTCCTTTGGGCACTTTCACAATCAAATAGGCCTACAACCTCAAATCTAATATTCACCTCCAACCAAAATATCACATTTCATAGATTATTTGGAAGTCATGCTTATGGCCCAAAGTTTCCACTTTTCTTTGGCTCCTAATTCAGAACCGCTCACCTGGAACAATCTTAGGAAAAGAGGGTTCATAGGGTCATTGATCTGCCACCTTTGTAAGCAATAGGAGGAGTCCACCGAGCACTTATTAAATAAATATTCTTTTAGTGAGGAAATATCGGATACATTATCACAAATCATGAGGAAAACCAATAGAGCATGAGACATGATCATAAGCACCATAGAAAATTGGGAATCGACAACCTTCAACAATCCAATTCTCAATTGGATATGGAAATTACTTCCAGGATTTGTAGTATGGCAGATATGAAAGAGAGAAACATAAGAATATTTCACTCCAAGGCCTCTCTACACCGTATCATTTGGTCCAAGATTTATGAAAGCATAAAATAAACAATACAATCCCAACGCTAGAACCAAGACGATCTCTCTTGCGACCTTAGGGAAAGTCTTATTCTCTCTAAATGGCAACTGAATCTCCAAGATAAGATCACTTCTTATCACTCTCCCCATCCTTCTTATGCTCTCAGTCCTAACTCATGGAGTTTCCCTCCTGATGGCTTATTCAAGTTGAACTTCAATGGTGCCTCCAAGGGAAATCTTGGGCCTACGGGGTTTGGAGTGGTCATCCGGGACTGCACTGGCTAGATTAGACACATAATGGCAGGAAACCTGGGTCATGACACCAACAACTCGGCAGAGCTATGGGGTCTAATTTGAGGAATCCAATTAACTTTTGGTTTTAATTTAAATCAACTTATTATTGAAGGGGACTCTCAAGCGATCACATCATTAATAACCAAAATTATAAATGGATCAAATCCTGCCAAAGTTTCTCCCAGTTGGCATCTTCTCAGCCCTCTAGAATTCTTTCAAACCTTGCTTCGTCCTTCTCTCACTCTTATCACCTCCCATATCCAGAGAGAAGAAAACAGGGTAGCAGACATGATAGTGAATGAAGGAGACTCTCTTCTACGAGAGGATATCAAAATTGATGCTAGTCTCTTCCCTGCTCCTCCTTTGTTGTTGCAATGTCTTGAATTGGCCCATAGAGACTGCTCTTCCCTGGATGGGGCACCAACTGGAGTACATGTGGTAGATGGTGTTAATGCGGCCAGACCTTGCCCCCATCCATTCATTCATGTTGATACATAACATTAACGTTGCAGGGAAGGTGGTTTTCCTAGGTTGCGTGCAAAATTTAATGGGGATATTAGACATAGCGCCAAAATTCTTCAGCGCTGGTATGAGGAGGATAGAGTCTGTCCTCTCTAGTTCAATAGATCTCTCCACAACCGAAATAGATTTCTTATTAAAGGTAATGCATGGTTCTCATGCACCATTGTTAACCTGGGCATTGAGGATGGTGTCTTCCTCTCATAGAGGGACTCTCTCAGCTCACGACTCCTTGATTCATCGATATTTCATCTCCTTGACTTCTGCTCATCCACCACACAAAAGAGGCAAGCCTAAGCGTGGTCCAGATTATTACAGATTTAGAGCTTGACAACTTCAGTTGGGTTGGTCTCCCTCGTATGTTCAACCCCATTTTCATGGACCAGTCTCCCTAGTTCGCCTTCCAGTGCCTCGCCTTCTACTTCTCAGAATAGAGACACCGAAGGAAATATTCCAATCATCGTGGAAGAAGAATTCCCTCTGGTACCTCCTAGGTCTCCTCATACTTTCTAATTAGTGGATTCCTAGGATCTACAGGGTTCAATTCTAAATTCTCCTCGACGGGAGGGGGGCTTGCTCCCACCCTGGTTATGGAAGAACCAGCTGGTTTCCAAATCATTGAAGAGACTCCTCCATCAACGACTCACAACATGGTTCACGTTGTAGCTTTCCTGGATACTGAGCTCTTCCCAAGTGTGATTTTTGAGCCAGTGACACCACCTCTGCGCAGCCTCTCAGTGGATCAACTACAACTCATTTTTGACCTGAGAAGAGATGTTGTCGAGTAACGTTTTCGCCAGGACATCCTTGGTCATCATCTGGATGCCTTCTTTAATTCGTTCTCAAGCGAGCATGTTAAAAGAAGGTTCCTAGCCTACAATCAACCTTATGCCTTTTCACTTGCTTGGCCCCACCCTCCAATTCAAAATCACAACAAGGACACCTCTAGCGTATGATTTTCTACGAGTCTAGTCTTTTTTTCTTTTATCAAAATGGTCATGTTTTCAGTTGTAGGTAGACTCAATACAAGAACAATAGTTTTCATAGTTCTATATTTCGTTATATATGTACTCGACTATAAAATGGATGCTTTCTTAAGCTTGTACCCAGTTCTAGTTTCCATCTATTTGGCAGAACCAAGTACAAGCATAGATATATGAATTGGTTTTTTGATTATCTAAGGTAATACAATTTTACTTACAAAAAAAAAATCAACCCAAACGAACTAACATAATGGATAAGGACCATGTCTATTTCTGTCACGTCCCTGTCTAGAGGAAATGTTGATGAAATTTGAAGAGAAACATAGACACAACAATTAATTGTTAATTTCCACTAGTCGTTCCCCACACCCTTAGCATGGATTCCTCTCACTACCCTTCAAAATTGCAGTCCAAACACACAAATCAAACACAATATTTCTTTTGCAGTCAAATCGTTGGATGGAGGGGGTCCCTTGTACCAAAAACAAAGGGGTCTCATACACCAATTTGGTGTCTGGCTTGGTTGTGACCTTAAAATTAGATTATTATTATTATTATTATTATGAACAACATGTATCTTCACAAATTACTTCTCACATCTTACATTTATTATTTATTTATTTAGAAAAGGACAAGTTTAAACATTATATTTTTTTCATTTTTTTGGTGACCATCACATTTTAATAAAATGATTTTATTTTTTTTCAAATATTTGGTCAAAAATTATTGAAAATGTTAAAACATTTTTTTGGTGACCATCACATATTTTTTTTTTGTAAGTGAGTGTGAAATCCTATATTACTGTAAGAAGTTATGATACAAAAAAGACAAGGGGAATCCCTTGATCTGCCAAAAAGGAAACCAGATCAGGGACCTCGGAGTTGCGATGTCTGAGATAACAAGGGGAGGGTTGGGCCGCCACCAAGGGAAACTGACCCAGTCGTCCGTAAACCAGTTTGAAAGAATAAACCATAACATATACATTAAATATAACCAAAAATAATAGGAGTAGCTCCTATACTGAAAACAACTTGACCTAGGGATGAACCTGAGCTAGTTTAGGATGATGGGATGTCTTGCGTCGCCATCCTTTCTTGCCTCGTTCTCCTTCCTCTACTCCACTGTGCACATATTCCTGATACAAGCTGGAGTTCCACTTCGGTCTGCTGGAGTGATTTCCATGTGGTGGACATAGCGTAGGTAAAGGTGGAATTGGCCTGCCATTCATTCCATTTTTTTTTTTGGCTCCTCTGGTCCTCCGCTAGTCTTTTTGCATTGGCCTCTAGATTGCTGAGGTGTTTTAGAATTTCCGTGAGCACCTTCTTGTGGTCCCTGATAGTTTCCCTGCTGGTATCTTTCTGGTCAGCGTTCATCTTGCCTATCAACATTTTTGTTCGCCAGGCCTCCTCCACCGTTTTGTGGTAGAGGGTTGTTCTGGGCTGCGTAGCCCCTGGGTCCCTTATCCCATCTGCTTCTTTAATTAGTTCTGTCCAGGCTTTTCCCTTGCGTGTGGTGTTAATTTCTCTCTCCCACCTATTGATGATCGCCTTTCCCTTTGGATCAACCTGCGTGAGAAAGGTACCCTTGGATTCTCTGGCCGCTTGCTCCATCCTTGTAATCCTCCAGGTGCTTGTTAGGGGTTCTTTTCTCTAGGGACCTCTCTTGCTATGGGTTTTCTTCATTCCTACCATCTCGACTTGCTTGTGGTGGTTTTTGTCTTGGGTTCTTCTCCTGTTCCTATTCGCCCCTTCCTGATTTGAAAGACAGGCTCTGTAATCGCTTCTCTCCAGTCTGTGTCTATTCCTAGTGTCTCTTCTTTTATGGGATTTCCCTAGCTGCGGGCTCGTATCAACAATCACGGGTTGCTCATAAAGGTGTATCTTCTGGTTCTTTTTCCCTGTTTCAGAGTGTGTGCTATTGGGAGCCCTGTTGTCATCTCTGCGCTAATCCTTTTCCCTGCATGCTGTACGACAATCATTACCACTTCCCATATTTGTACTTGGGTAAGGTGTAGCCATACTCGACCATTGGGAACCCTTTTGTCCTTCATCCTTTGCCACCTGTTGATTAACGTTTCTACTTTCCCATAGGCAGCCCCTGTACTTCTTCCTATTGATAGGACCGTGGTGTCGTAGCTCTTCTTGTTGTGTGACTTGGATCTGCATTGTAACTCGTGTTTAGGTGGTGGGCTATCAGATTCTTCCTGGATCCTTCGTGCCCATCAGTTATTTCTGTGCCTCCATCCTCGATGTGGTCATCCGTACTTCGATTGCCATCATAGTCTTTTGCCGCTAGCTGGATGCAGTCTGTTCGGAATTGACCAGTCGGGATGTTACTCCAGATAGTGTCCAGTTCTGGTCCTTGCTTGTCGACCCCCTCATTAGCGATTCTATCCGCCAGTCCATTTGATGACCGTCGCTCCCAGCACAACTCCATTGTGATCCCCATCTGCAAGTGCTACTGAATTTTTTGCAGGGATTGTGCCAAGCGCCAGTGCCGCTAAATTTTTCCCACTCTGGTACCGTTTTGGAGTCTCCTTACTATGTTGATAACCAATGTGGAGTCTCCTTCCACTATGACGTTTGTCATCCCTTCCCTGCTAAGACTCTTGAGGCTGGTCTCTAGAGCTCCGAATTCCACGATGTTGTTGGTTGAGTTTCCCAGACTCCTAGCGTACAACCGGATGATATTTCCTTTACTGTCCCTGATTACTCCTCCCATTCTTGTCCGTCCTAGGTTACCTTTCGACGCCCTGTTGAAATTCATCTTGAGGGAGCCTACTGGTGGTGGTTTCCAGTTGCGCTCACCTACTTGGAGTTGCGGTGGCCATATTACCAGATTTGGGTTGCGTCCATCTTTCAGGTCGAAGGATTCTAGAATTCGAGAGTCCTAGTCTGTGAGTTTCGCTCTTCCTATCTGGCAGTTGCGGCTCTATACCATTTCTTTTGTCATGGAGATTTTTGTTTCCTAGATCTTCCCTTCCGGCTAGCTTTGATTCTTGAAGATGCGCCGGTTCCTTTCCTTCCATATTGCCCATATGATCATTCCTGGGATAAGGGTCCAACAGAGGTTCACCTCTTCGTTTTCACTGTAATTCTCTTTCCAAGTATTGATAATTACAGAGATATTACCTCAGATCCTATTTGAAAGTCGGAAGATACTTATCGCCCAGTCCTAGATTTTTGCTTTGTAGGTGCATTCGTCAAGGAGATGGTTCGTTGTTTCCTCCTTAACTTGACAGAGGTGGCATCTGGAATGACCTATGAATCCTCTTTTCCTTAGGTTTTCCCAAGTTAGAATTCAGTTGTGGAGTATTAACCATTGGAAATTTTTTATTTTTGGCCACTGGGGGCCATTGCAAAGCTTATCCCATTGTTGCGTCAGGTCTTCTTGGTCCTGGTCCTCTATATAGTGTTGGGCTTCTTTTTTATTGAACTCCCCATCGTCTTTTTGTCCCCATATCTACTGTTCATTTCCTTCTGTGACTTCAATTTTTCATTTCCCCAATTCCTCCTCCACCTCTTTTACTGCTGTTGCAGTTTGGGTTCTATTCTGTGGGGTGAGAGTGTTCCAGATTCTCCATTTGTTGTGATCTATTTCTTGTTTCCAGTAATGGTAGAATCTGGTTTTACCTTGTGTGATAAGCTCCTATTGGAGTGCCTCCTTGTTTGGTTTCTCCATTCTAGGTTCCTGTTGCCATGCGTCCTCCCAGAATCTAGCTGTTCTGCCATTCCTTACTTCCCAAAACCTGTATGTATGAATCCAGGCTTTGTTGCGCCAGGCTAGGTTCCAGATGGCTGAACTTTCCCTGGTTCCTCTAAAGCAGATTCTGTCTTGGTTGCTTATGTCTGGGGCATACTTTTCCTTCCACAAGTTTTCCCATGGTGTATTAGTTTCTTTGACCCATCGCCACCAGAATTTCGCCCCGTAGGCATCATTGGTCATGCGGGTCTTGTAGCCCCAGACCTCCTTTGCTTTTTGGTTTACAGACCTTCTCCCAAGCCACCGAGGCCCATTTTTTCCTTGTTTCCACTCCTTTCCATAGGAATTCCCTTTGGATGGTTCTTATTTTTTGTAGTATCCCCTTGGGGGTTGGGAAAATGGACATCATAAAGGTTGGAATTGCTTGAAAAACAGACTTGGTCAGAATAAGTCTTTCGACTAGGTTGAGGGATTTGTAAGTCCAGTTTTTTACCCGCTCCTGTAATTTGTTGATTAGTCCTTCCCAAGTGGACATTTTGTAGGCTTTGTCTATTAGGGGTATGCCCAAGTACCTAGTTGGGAGTGATCTGTGTTCAAAGCCCAGGATGTTGGCTAAATTCCTTTGGATTGTGGGGTTGGTATTGAAGAAGAAGATCATATATTTGGAATGATTGATCTCTGCACTCGAGGCTTTTCCAAACTCTTATAGGATTCATTTGTAGGCTTTTGCTTCCTTGACTGTGGGTATGCCATGAAGTAAGGTGTCATCCCCGAACTCTTGGTGCGTGGAAGTAGGGAAATTTTCGAAAGGTTTGATGCCTGCTATTTCACCTGTTGCAGTTGCACTTTTAATGCTTTAGTTGAGACCTTCCATCAACATACTGAAAAGGAAGGGGGATAGCGGGGCTCCTTGTATGATGCCTCTCATGGGCCAGAAGGGTTTGGCAGGGTCTCCATTTATTAGCAGTGAGTAGCTTGTTGTGGAAACTAGACTGACTATCCAGCTGATCCAGTGTTGGGTGAAACCAAAGGCTTCCAAGGTCTTGACCATATAGTGCCAGCCAATTTTCTCATAAGATTTTGCTAGGTCCAGTTGTATTATCATTCCCCCTCTCTTCTGAAGCTTCAGGGTGTGGATCAGCTCACGGGCATGAATAATATTGTCCATTATCTGTCTTCCTTCCACGAAGCCTGCCTGTTCTTGTGAGATCAGTGTGGGTAGGACGGGTTTCAATCTATATGTTATAACTTTGGAGATTATCTTATAAACCACGTTGCACAGTGCTATAGGTCTATACCGATCCAGGGTTTTGGCTTAGTTTTATTTGGGGATTAGTGTAATCATTGTAGCAATGAGTGCTTTTAGGATGGAGGCTGACCTTCTAGAGTCTTCCACCACCCTATAAACGTATTGTTTGAGAATTTCCCAATAGGCTTTGAAAAACTCCACTATGAAACCATCTGGTCCTGGGGCTTTCCCGTTGGGCATTTCCTGGAGTACTTGGTCAATTTCCTCCCCCACAATGGGTTTGTTCAGGGTGTTATTTTGTTCCTCTATGACCAGGTGGGGGATATGCTGGATTATCCTTTGTATGGCCTCCGTTCTGTCCTGGTTGGGTTCTTGGGCAATCCCGTGGAAGTGGTTTACCAGAGTAGTTTCAATCTCCTTATGTGATTCTCGCTCTATTCCATCATGGTCCTTAATCTTCAATATTTTTTTATGGGTTCTTCTGGCCATGGTTGTTCTATGAAAAAACATGGTGTTCCATTCTCCTTCCTTTAGCCATCTGATACGGGACTTTTGTCACCAAAGTGTTTATTCCTGCTGGCATCGAGCTTCCCATTCCTAGTTCATCTGGATCTCTTCCTTTTTTCATTCCTCCGTATAGCCCTCTGAAATGCAGGTTTCCTGGAGTTTTTTAAATTTTTTCCTCTATGTTGTTTTTCTCTTGGTTTATGTTCCCAAAAGTGTCCTCGTTCCACTCCTTGAGCCTATATTTAATATACTTTAGTTTCTTATAGAGTTTGAACATCCTTGTCCCTTGCTCTAGTTTCTCCTCCCGCCACCACTGTTTGATTCTTTCTTTGAAAGTCGGGTGTTCAATCCAAAATTTCTCAAATCTGAAGGGTTTGTTCTTTGGTGTGGTTTGGAAACCTACTTCCAGTTGCACTAGCCAGTGATTAGATCCCCCCCAGGGGAGGATGTTGCAATCTAAGGTTAGCCCCTGCATAATGATTGACTCCGATACTAGGAATCTATCGACTCTTGTTGCTACTTGATACTGGTTCATTCGTTTACTGTTCCAAGTGAACTGGACATTATTAGTTTTGAGGTCTACCATATCCGTTGTGTCTATGAACTTTGAGAATTCCTCTGCATCCTTATCCAATCTTCTTGTACCTATTTTTTTCTCCGCAAGTGATGTGATGATGTTGAAGTCCCCTGCCAGGATCCATTGGAGGTTGTTGGATCAGGTTTTAAGGTCTTCTAATTCTCGTATCATTCCTTTGTTTTCCTCTGACATCTGGGGCCCATACACATTAGTGCATAGAATCACCTCTGTGTTCCCAATGATTTTGATGCAAACTGTAAGGGTGTGCCTGGTCACTTCGGCTGCTATTAGGCTCAATACTTGTGGGTTCCACAAGGTGAGGATTCCTCCTGTGATTTGGTGGCCTCTGATAGCCACCATATTGTACTTGCACCATTGTTGTTTACTGATTTCCTCCATTCTGTTTGTATTGCATTTTGTTTCTTGTATAAAAGAAAGATCCGGTTGTTCTTTCTTTAATCTAGTCCTAAGGATTCTTTGTTTTCTCGGGCTGTTTAGGCCTCTTATATTCCAAGTTATAACCTTCATTTAAACATGTGGGGGGGAGTTGGGGAAGAGTTTCTTGATCTTACCCGAGTTTATCAGTAGCGCTCCAAGCTCCTGTAGGGCTACACTATTTGATTTCTTGCCTTTTTTCCTCCGCGTCTGCTTGGGTGAGAGTTGTGGTTGTCCCTCACCAGCTTTGATTCCTAGATGTCCAATCTCTCCGTGTGTGTGCTTTAGTCCTCTGGCTTTGGCTTCCTCCCTTAGGAGAAACATGTACTGAATGCGATCAAGTTGATCTGTTGGTACATTGTATACTCCCTGTCTTTTCTCATTGCTCTAGTATGTTCGAGAGATCTATCCCTTCCCTTTCCACAAGGTCTCTGAGATCAGGATCTTCTGTGCCTACTTCTCTTGGGGTCATTTCCACATCTCCTTCTGCATCTTTCATGGGGGTGTTGTTGTCTCTGATATCTCCATCCATTTTGGTTGCACAACTCCCTTGTTCCTTCTTGTTACTTGGCTGATCCGTGGGCTTGTTTGTTGCTTGTTCTCTAATTTATTGAGCTTTTGATGAATCCTTTTCGTTTTCTGCCCCTTTGTTGGTTTTGTCCCTTCCTTCCATTTTATTTCGAGTCTCCGGGTTATTTCCTGCTGGGGTTCTGCTCTGCTTTTTGTTTGCTATGCTTCTGGGGTTCGGTTTTATAAACCCGTCCTCATCTTGCTATGGTTTGGGGTTTCCCACTTCCTGTTGTTTATTAAGAGGGCATTCTCTGATCAGGTGGCCATGTTCATGGCATGTTTTTCATCTCAAGGGCATCTGTTCGTAATCTATGTTTTGGATCCATTCCTCATCCTTGAATTCCAGACTTATGGCTTCTGGGAGTGCTCCCGACACATCCATTTATATGCAGATTCTTGCGTAAGATGTATATCTCCCTTTTAAGGTGGCTTCTGATGTCTTCACATATTTCCCCAGTTTGTTTCCTATTGCTTCGAAAGTAGAGGGTAACCAATAGTCTAGAGGTAAGGAATAAAATCTTAGTCAGAACAACACCTTTTTGAAAGTTTCTTTTTTTGGGGAGAAAATTTCCTTTCATGGCTGCATGTATAGTCCTGTTGAGGCATGGAAGTAAGGCCCTCCCTCAAAGACTCTATCCCTGTCCTCCAGGTTCATGAATATTGCTGTGAAGAAGCCTTTTGAGCCCAGGTGGAGCTCCACTTCTCCATTTGGCTTCCAATTGTATTTAATCCAGTTGCGCAACGTTCGTTCTGTGGGCCACAAACCCATGAACTTGCATATTAGCGCATGCGTCTTCATCTGGTCTCCGTAGAGTTGTGTTTGTGGATCCTATAGTATCACCTTGGGTATCATTGTTGTTTTGGGTTTGCACGGGTTGCGCCCTTCTGCCCCGTTGGCCTTCTCTGTGTCTTGCGCCTCATTGTGAGTTTCTATGGCTTCTTCTCCCATGCACTCACTCTTTCCCTGGTTCCTTTCCTGACCTTTTTTTGGGTCTGATCCCAAGGTGCCTGTCACTGGTGCCTTGAAAGCTATGCCTCTTGGCCCTTTCCCCCGTCTACCACTACCTGTTTGTATGAGGGGGTACCCTTACCCCCCCTTTGGTGCTCATGTTGTTCTCTACAATGGCCGCGACTGTCAAACCCTAGCTTGCAATTGCTCCTCTCCTTTGTCCATTATCCCATCACATATTAATAAAAAGTTTTTTTTTTTTCAAATACTTAATTTTTTGTTAGGAGGGCCATTACTCCATTTTTTTTGTATTGTCACAAGAAATGAAATTGACATTAAATTGACAAGTCTCCAACTTGCTCATATACAAATGGGCCTTTAGTATTATTTGTATTTTTATCACCAATAAAATGGTCTTAGCCACATGCCATTGGAAAATTGTTCTGATACTAATTGAAGTATTTCATGAAATTATTATGACTCTTGTCCGCGACCTCCGCGAGTTCTAATTAGATCTTCGCGATCGTTCACCTCCACGAGGGCATGTGACTCGTGACAATTCTTACTTAGTTTGTGACACACACCCGGGGAATGCCGGTACACTACGACTCTTCACCTAGAGCACACCCATACTCTGTTTTAGGCTACCGGCGAGTCACACTCCTACTCTGGTGCAACTCTTTCTTACTTAGACAATTGTTGTACAGTTTAACGTAGTAACTCTTTCTTACTTAGACAATTGTTAACACAATTTAACACTTAGTCTTATTTAAGCATGTATCCATGAACACGAGAATCCAAGATAACAATTGTGGAACAAACGAAGACAAACTCACATATAGTGCAAGTGACACAAATTGTTCCTAACACCCGGCTAAGTCTTTGTTATTGAGAAACAATTACAATATGAGCACTACCGAATCGATTTACAAAGTTAGAAGAGTCACATGACTTGCCTCACCTCACCAATACACTCAAGAACAAATTTTCCACACAAGGAATCTTTGTCGCAACTGTCTCCGCAACCACCTATGGTGCACCTCAGACGTGCCCACAACCACAAACTTGTTGTCCCTTGGTCACTGCAGACTTTCACCAAGCTAACACATATGTCAGTTCTGCCTCAAACATGCCTCCATAAAACTTTGTTTCCATACTTCCCAAAAATTTCCCAAAGAGTCCAACTCTTGGATACTTGTCCTTCATCTTGGAAACTCTATTTCAGACTTGTTCTCCAAATATGTTTCCCAAAATTCTCTATGCCTTCCTTTGGTTGTGCACCCTTGCTTTTATATGGAATCCAAGGGTCACTTGGGTGAAATATCATGTCTCTTGGGTGTGTCACGCCCCTTCATGAACCCAAACTCAACTGACTCATCATGCCCCTTCTGTGGACCCAGTTCTCCCATCCAACCTTGTGTACCCATCAACCTGTTTGTTTCTTGGACCGACATGCCCCATCCTTGGGTGCATGACCCTTAACTTGTGTGCTCTCTCAGGTCGATCGTCGTGACTCCTCATGGGTGTGTCGATGGGGTCGTCCAATCTCTCTGGTGCACCCATGTTGCCGACGGAAGACAGGTCCACTCCTTAGGCATGCTGCTAATTTTTCCCGCCCTTGCCCAAACATAACCCAAGTCTCCTTTAATCGTTCTAAGGAAAGTAAGGTGTGTGCCCCCTTGGTGTCGCACGTCATCATCGTGCACACAAGGTGCTCCTGCCCACACCCAAACTTCTTTGTTCACCCAATAGATCACTTCTCCCTTGTGCTCTTCATCCGTTCCATCACCAAATATTCCCAAGGAGCGTGCGCACTTGATGGGTGTCATGGAAGACCTTACATCCTCCCCCACTCCAAGTTGTTGTCATCCCCCAAAAAATCTATCGATTTCCATGGCATCTTTACCCCATCTTTGGATCTCATCACATCTTAGTGAATGTTGTCTCCTCAAACGTTGTCATTAAGGAAAACTCACCTTAGGAAGTTACACGAGTTTACGAAGTCTCGTTTCCCTCTGACTTACTGTTGTTTCTATACTTCAGTTTGTCTGCCTATGCTTCCGTGCATTGGATCCCCTTGTGACTTAGGATGATTAGGTAGCTAGTCTAATCGTCGTGCCTCTTTCTCAAGAACTCGCATCTTCATGTTCAAACATTTGTTTCTGTTTGAAACTTGTCACATATGCAACTCTTTGTTTCCTCCAATCTATCAAGTCACCCATTGCGTTCTCAATAGCCTTTACGAAGGCACCTCCTCAAGGCACCCCATTGGCCTCACTACCTCTCACTGAGATAGTGAGCCAACGTGCCACAATCTAGTTTGAAGGTGAAGGGGGATGGTTGGTAGAGCCATCTCCCTCATCTCCAATCTGTCCCAATGTAATAAAAAAGTGTCACCATACTTGTATTATATACATAAGAAACGATACACTTGAACCAATTATTCCTTTGAACTCTTCCATGAGTTGTTCTAGCTCAGGGTCATATGGCCATTCACCGTGTCCAAGTTCACTAGAGGAGTAATTGATCTGTTCCTTGATTCTCTTCCACCAAGGTTTTTTCGTCTCCCTCATATTCTCTTGGTCCACAAATTATTTTTTATCATGCTCAATGAACTGGTTTGACATCCTCATCTTTGTGACTTCCTCTAATCTTCACTACCACTCATCAAATTTCAAACAAAAATCAGTTAAGCCATCTAGTGTCTTAGCCAAATTTTCAACTATCTCTTCAACATTGACAAGCCTCCATTCCACTGACATGAGCTTCATTTTGTTTTCTACATTAGACTTTCCAACTATCACCCCACTTTGTCCAAGTTCATTTCCACAAGGTTTCTTTCTCTGGCTGTCCGCAACAACCATCTACAAGGAAGACATTCGCGTGCCTCCTTCCTTCCTCCTTATGCTAGGAATCAAACATGGAGTCTATCCTAAGAAAATGGACAAATAGTTCATGTAACGAATCATTGATTCCTTTTCCTTCTGTTAGCACAAACATCTGCAATGACAAAAGTAACTCAAAGGCACTATGAACTCTAGATCTGAAAAATGGCGCTGCCGAAATTGAGCTCACAATAGGCTGCCCAAGTCCTTTGTTTCCACAGGAAACGTCCAAACGTAACATTCAGAGTAGCCCTTTTCGGGCCTGAAATACAAGCAAGTGGATAGGTTCAATTTTCAACGGTGGAGATCCATGTGCATTTCCGATTAGCAACTCCCATGCATTCGGAGTTTCAAATTTGTGCAAGGATTAACGACTAGACATAAGTGTTGAAGTCTTGATGTCTTGAAGTGAGGAGAGGCTACCACGTCAACCAGGAGAAAGTCACTTTGGGAGATATTCATGCCCGTGTTCAAAATCTCCTGAAGCCTGAAGTCCCAAAGTAACGAGAGACTACCACAACAACCAGGAGAAAGTCACTTCGGGAGATATTCATGCCCGCGTTCAAAAGCTACCTGCGAAGCCCAAAGTCCCTAAGTAATGAGAGGATGCCATGTCAACCAGGAGAAATTCACTTCGGGAGATATTCATGCTCGTGTTAAAAATCTCCCGAATCCCGAAGTCTTGAAGTAACAAGAGGCTACCACGTCAACCGAGAGAAATTTACTTCGATATATTTCCATCCAAATATCCCCAAGTCTCGAAGAGTCGAAGTCCCGAAGTGACGTCAAGCTGCCACGTCACTTTAGGCCCTACCAGTCCATGAGTTTTTTTCAACTCAACACATGGTTCTCATCCATAAGTAGCTATGAAAACACAATGACGTTAGGCCACCACGTCAGATTCAGGAGATATTCTTGCTCGGCATTCAAATCTCCCAAGCGCGAAAATCAAGTCCATCTCTAAAAATGGTTAAAAGGATTCTGGAGTTGGCAGACAGATAAATTTTAGCAGGGGTGCTAAAATAGTAGGGTTACCCAGATCACAAATTGCAACAGATCGACGAACACACTTCATTGCGGGGACAAAACATGCTCGAACGTTAAAATTCTAGAGCAGTCCCGCAATTGAAACCATGATATGGTGGAAGAGGTACGTGGCAGCTAGTGGTGAATTGCGGGGGTAGAAGCGGTGTGGACCCAAACTGCCCTTGGCAATTTCTGCAATCACGTGCTGATATAGGTTCCACCCGAGGGCAGTGCGTGGCAACAAAAGCAGGGCATTCCTATATCATGGGTTGCGACAAGATCGATGACCACACTTCATTGCGGGGACGAAAAGTGATCAAACACTAAAATCTTAGAGTAGTCCCGCAATTGAAACCACAATATAGCTAAAGAGGTACATGGCAATTGGTGGTGGATTGCGGGGGTTAGAGCGGTGTGGATCCAAACTACCCTTGGCAGTTTCTAAAATCACATGCTTATATAAGGTCCAATCCAAGAGCAACGAGTGGCAACAAACTGGGCGTTAAGCCTCATCCTGATCCCAAGGAGAAATCAGTTAATGAAAGAAGGACTGGTGGTTGAACAATCGACTTCCACCTTAAATGGAAGCATGGGAGGTCTGGCTGAGGAGACAGAAAACTGTGAGCCCGAAGTACCACAAAAGGCAGTTTTTCCTGCAAGCCCATACTGACCAGAATTTCCTTCTGACAGAAGGTACACGACATACAAGAGAAGACGAGGGCTAGATCGTACTCCTAGTAGTGGTGGATGGTTTTGATTATAAATATATCAGATGAATGAAGNAGTTTGTAAGTCGGAGGGCCATGTAGCTGCAAATTGTATGTTATTGAAGATTCATATGAGTCGTTTCATCAGATTTGTCTTCTATGTTCTCTATTCTATTCTTCATCTTGTTTGAACATATTGCTAATTTTAAGGATTAAAATTTGCCTTTGATTGATAGATTCTTGATGCGGTAGAGGATTTGCTGTAAGCTTTCCTATTTATCATTGTTTACTATTTAGACACATCTAATTTCTCTTTGCAAATAGGATCTCTGCTTAGCGAACATTCATTTTTATGTTGATTCTCTTATTCTTCTCCTCATCATTATACAAATATTTTGTCTGATAGGGAGCTTAAATGCCTTCAATGAGCAGACTATTTATGACTCTATAGCCCAATGGTCCATCACTGATCTGCAGTGATATCTGTTGTCTTTTCCTTTCTTTGAAGTCTTGTTGATCTCTGATCTCAAACCATTTTAATCCATTTACATTTTGATGGGTACTGGGCTTAACCTCTTGCATTCTGAGGGTGATTCTCAGTGCTAACATAAAATAGCGTCGTTGCCAGGGATGGAAGTGAAGATATCTTCCCTGGGAGAATGACATAGATCCAACTCTTGATGGTAGACAAGAGAGTGACACAAAAAATTGACTGTAATCATCTACCTAGTGACTCCACAATCAAAGACTCTACTAGGGAGGATCCTATTGACAAAAAGATGATCATACGAAAGGGGATGACAAGGTATCAACTTATGAGCTTTCTCCATGAACTCTTGTTTTTCTTTATTATATCATTTATCTCTTTCCCTTTACATATCAAGAGGATTATCCTTTGATTTGTTTATTCGGATGATCATCAAACTTCCTTTATATATCCATCCTTGGAAGAAGAAGACCTGCCTTCTGCCTGTGTTGTAGATGTTGATCTTTTGTCTTCACCTCAGCCTATTCATAAGGATGAGATTTTTATTGAAATCCCTCTTGAATTTGATCACCCTTGTAACCTTGAGGAGGTTGAAACTGATTCAACGCATTCTCTTATCTCATCACCTTCTGCTATTACTGTTGAACCTTGCCATCAACTTCTTAAACCTCATATCCAACCCACTAGTTTTCAAACTAGAATCCGAGACAAGATGTTTAAACCTTTAAGGATTCCATCTCACCTTCATCCTCATCCTCTTGATTTCCTTGAGTATCTTCCTCGGTTCACTAGAGAAGATCATGTCACAGCTGAGAAGAATTTGGAGGCCTTTGAGAACTTTGTTGATCAGTTTGAGATAATACAATATGATGTTATTATGAGGTTGTTCTCCAAATATTTGATCAGAGATGTTGTTGCGTGGTTTAAGGGTTTGAGAGCTTATTCCATTAGTTCTTGGATCGAGTTGTGCAATGCCTTTTTAAAGTGTTGGGGTGAGAACAAGTCCCTTGATCAATACTTGGATGATTTTAATGCTTTGAGGGGAGGGGAAGAGGAAGCCTTGGTTGTCTTCAACAAGAGGTTTTATAGTGTTTATCATAACATGCCAGTGGAAGTCAAACCTTTTGAGACTGTTGCCATGGTGTACTATGTAAAGGCTCAACATTTAGAGCTTGTTCTTCTCTTGAGAGAAAGGAAATATTTATCCTTAAAAGGCTTATTTGAGGATGTTGAAGAATTCGAGGAGAAAATCCATGCTAGCAAGAAGATTTGAGATCGAGTATATTTTGAAAATATGCATGCACAAGATGAGCAACAAGAGGACTGTCAGTATATTTCATATGAACAAAAAAAAGACAATTAGTATGAATCAGATCTGGAACAAAAACAAGGTTGTGTCGAGGAAAATATATGAAATGAGCTTACTCAAGCATTTTCAGATTCTGCTTGGCTAAAGATAAATAGACAGGAATGTCACCTTATGTTTATAGCCATAAAAAATAATATCCCAACTCACAAGTATTGATCACAAGTGCTTAGGCTAGTCTTTTTATGAATAAAATCTCATTCCTGTATGCATAATTGATTATCAAATATTCTCTTTATCAACCATACATGACAACTCTTTTTAAAATATGAAATAAATGTTGGCTCAACAACATATCAGACTCACGCAATCCAATCCATACAAATTGTTTACCCGTTGTCAATGAGCAGGGGGTGAACAAAGGTTCTGGGATATGCGAGGGGTTTGTATTGAGCGAAAAATGTTAAAATCAGTGGGAAAGAATCATGGTGTCTGCTCACGGACAACAAACAATCAAATGTAATGTAAACCAAGGAACATGTCACTGTAATCCATCTAAGAAACTGCGATTTCAAACTGTCACAATACATAATTCTCTTAACTGTAATTAAATTTTAGGAAGAGGGAGTGAAAAATGAATATGGGAAGGCGAGGGGATTGTAATTAGCAAAAAGTGAAATAATGGTAGGGAGGAGAGTGAATATTGTTCATAAAATTAATTGAGTAATCCATAAAACCATTCTATATCAAACACAAAAGATCCAACACTAACCAAATATTCATTGTGATCAATTAAACAACTACTATGCATAATTTAATCATTCTTGTGAATTAACCTGTTCATTGTCTGTAATTAAATATTTAACACAGTGTCATCAAACTCAAAGAATATGCCTTCCAAACAATCCATACAAGAGTTCTGTTTCTTCACATTTGTCCCTTTCAATATTTAAAACAATCTCTAAATGAGCACACAGTCACTTGTTTCCACTCTATTCCATCAACACATCAACCACTGTCCATGAATTATTTCTTCAAATCAAACACAGACACAAAAATCGTGCCCGGTTCCATTCCTCTAATAATTTTAATAATCAAATTGCAACAAAACCATACTATTAAAACTTGTGCCTATCTCTTATGGAGTAATGAAATGATATCCATAACATATACAATGGACAACCACGCCACAACATCACGATTTTAAATTGCAATACTCCCGAGGGGAAATTAAGACACACAGTAACAACAACCCTTATTTCAACCTATATCACGCTATAGGAACCACACAACCCAACGCATAAAGAAAAGAGGCATATTCCCGATCAACCATAAAACCATGTTGAGTAATTGAATCAATTGCCATAATAAAAGAATACAATGATTATAAATCAATCACAAAAACCACTGTCAACGCTATTAATCAGGGACAACCAATAGTAAACCTTTGTTGACGATACTCCACCAAATCATAACATTCGACCATGTGCCCGACCAAAAATAACTGTTCCTTTATCAAAATCAGGCTTAAAATAAACAAGGGTGGGCTCTAAGTCACCAACACAGGGAGGTTGGAAATGACCACCAACAGCAGGGGAGAAACATTTGGTACAACACGGTGGACACACAGGACATATCAGCTTTGCAGGACAAGAAGAGAGTTCAACGGGCATGAGAGAACATGAACAAAGGAACATAGGTCCCTATCAGCCAACGAATAACACCCAGAACACGCAGAGAATAACCCTTGTGGTTTTCCCCAATCAACCCGAGTAATGCTGATATAAAACAGAGCCACGAAATAACAATCAACCTTAAAGCAAGCCCCTTGGCATAATGTCCATCATAACCCACTGCACAAACATCAATAGCATGAATGAGCTCATACCCAGGTGAAACGATACGCAGTGACACAGGGTGGTTTGAAATCAAACCCAACAACCCCATAACAACAAAAAGACTGGGTATGGTGAGAAAAAACATGTGGAGACAACCATCCAATCTGGACCGAATGAAACCCTTCAATCAAAACCAATAAGGATGATAGAGAGCCTTCATAGATTCTAGCACTCAGAACAATCAATGAATCCATGACTTCGACCATCATCGTAACAAAAATCACACAAACCATTCATTTCAGAGAAATACCACAAGTTTACACAGTTTCCAGTGTCAAGAAAAGCATAGATCCATACATCAATGAGCCAATATATATTTCATAACCAGAGTGGGTTCATGGATGGAGAAAAAGATACCCTTGTAACCAAAAGCCTTTAAAACGCAAGCTTGGTCGAGCAGTTCTTCCCTTGCCTAAAAATCAGAGATTAACCACAATGAAACACCATTGAACAATAACT
This sequence comes from Picea sitchensis, assembly GCA_010110895.2. Taxonomy (NCBI): domain Eukaryota; kingdom Viridiplantae; phylum Streptophyta; class Pinopsida; order Pinales; family Pinaceae; genus Picea; species Picea sitchensis. The sequence continues at coordinate 62,397 of SNQJ01S0039441.1, forward strand.
AAGTTAGGGCGATGACCAGTGGGAGAGGTATGGAGTGATGTGTAGTAAATGCACGCCACTTCTATCCTTTACTCCTTCAATCACTTAGTATGCGCCAGCCAACCATTCCATTAATTCATTTAATTAAACCATGCATTGAGACCAACATCCAAAATGCACCAACCTATGTTACATTAACCATTTCCAACCACATCGTAGCACACATCACATGTTTTTCCATATAAGCCAATAAATCATATAGCCACTAACCCTGTTAGCTAGGACTAACAACAATCCATTTAAACTTCAAATGCATAGTGCAACATCGTATAACATAGTAGCATAGTCCCTTTCTTTTGGATTTTATCCATATTGCTTCATTTCTTTTCAATTGCTCTTTTGTTTTTACTAACATGTATCTTTTGCAGCTGTCACAAGTAATAAATCAAGGAGAAAATAACAAGGGTAACATTGGATATCATAAGCCATTATGACATGACATTCGAGCCTAGAGTAAGAGAACAAACATGCATTATCCATCATCCATTTGTTGTGAATAGAACCAACATTGATCATCAATCATGCTCAAACCTGTAAGCAATGTCGAACAACAATAAAAACATCAAATAAGGACCAGATCCGATCCTCCAATATCCAAGGGGGTCCCACCTACTAGTATTATATATATCATTTAGCTTAAAATTTAATAGGCTTTTAGCAATACTTTGCGGGTGAAATCCTTGTTGCGATTTTAATCGTCAACAAACTGACAAATCCACAGGGAAATTTGTTTCCAACATATTAGAACCCAGAACTCATGGTTTTGCAGATCATGAACAACAGATCAAGAACAACAAATCAAGAAGGTATAACCAGGATGATTATTCAACAGGGGGAAGTGAGTGGATTTAATGGAAAAATGATCAGGAATTTAGGAATAACTCATGAAAAGTGTTGAGTATGAGGGGGTTTATCCCTATATGCATAATCATTCAACCAAAATCTTCTCTTTACTTCAAGGAGAAAATTTACGGATTTTCTCTTTTAAATCTCAAATGGATGAAGAAATGGCAAGTAGAAGCGGGAGATAACCAATTTCTTTATACAACGACAATGAAAGCAGATAACAAATTCAAGTGTGCTTTAAGGGGAACATCGTAACAGATGTGTAAGTTTGATTGTTATTGACCAACAATATCTTGCAGGAGTGACACTATGGCAGAACTGATCCAACGTTTATTCTTTGACAAAAATCAACTAAAAGATAAGACACAATAAAACCATGACATAAATAAAATTGCAAAATTTAAAACAACAGAAATAAAATGACAGAAACGCAAAAACAATAGGAAATGTTTTAAAACAGAAAGCAAAAAACAAACTACTGTAAGGCAGAAAAGAAAAATAGTGAATAACTGAAAGTAGAGCTAGACTACTAATATACATAAAACCCAAACAACGTTAGAAATTTTCAAGTTGGTTCCATGAAATGCTTCAAGTGAGAACCATTAGTGCTGTAGGAAAACAATCGCTCTTGTAAATATTTTCGAATGTAAGAGTTAGTACCCAAGACAAAAACGATCTTGAAAAGACCCAACCATAATTTTTGAAATTTCGAATGTCTTCCCTTATCGGCGTGAGCTGAATCCCACAACAATACTTTTTCATTGACCTTAAATTTGACAGTCTTGACACTCTTGTTGAAATACTTCTTAACAATTTGTTGTCTCCTTTTAATATTATCCAAAGAAAACATCCTTTGCTCTTCCAAAGCTAGGAGTTTGTTTATCCTTTGCGAAACATCGAAAGAATTTAATTCTTCGATCTGTAGTATCAACCTTAAGGAGGAAAGTTCTAGCTCAGTTGACAAGAGGGATTCTTGACCATAAACAAGCTGAAAAATGAGTACAACCTGTGCTTACCTTGGTGGTAGTTCAATCTGCCCAAAGGGCGTAAGTGAGGAGGGTGTGTGACTGGCGAGGCTTATCTTCGATGAGCCTTTTGACGATTCTTACCAGATTTTTGTTAGTAGACTCAACCTGCCCATTTACTTGGGGATAATAAGTTGATGAGGTGAAATTTTTAACCCCCAACTTAGCTAGAAATTGGGTCAGCTTGGCATAAATGAAAGCGGGACCATTGTCTGTAATAATTTCCAATGGAAGACCAAATTTGAAAAAAATGTTATTTTCAAGGAAAGAAATCACTTGATCATTTGTTGAAAGCTTAAGTGGGACAACTTTAGCCCATTTTGTAAAACAGTCTGTGGCTATCAAAATAAAAACTTGCCCCGTTGAAGATGGAGGATTAATAGGACCAATAAAATCCAATCCCCACTTTGAAAAGGGAAAGTCTGGGAGGACAGGTTGTAATGGCATGGCTAAAAGGCGTTCTTTCCCTGCAAATTTTTGGCATTGGTCACAAGATCTCGAAAAAACATAAGAGTCACAAAATATCGAAGGCCAATAATATCCCTTCCTAATAATCTTGAAAGCAGTGGTTTTAGCAGAAAAATGACCTCCTACATGAATGA
>SNQJ01S0039442.1:0-30931 GCA_010110895.2 Picea sitchensis
GGTGAGAGAGAGAAAATTCCAACTAGATAGGTTGTCTTTGAGCTTAGAGAGAAGATATTCCCACAAGGAATTATGGAGGGCATTAACCAAGAGAGTATCACCAAGATATTTAGAAGGAACATAACCCCTTTGGAAGCTAATAATTATGGTGATGTTGTGTTGGATGACCAAGTGGTGTTAAAGAAAAATATGAGAGACTTACCCTAGTTGATGAGAGCACCAAAGGCCAACATGAATGCGTTAAGGATTCTATTGAAGGAGAGATATTCCATTACCATAGGACAACCTGAAAACAAGGTATCATTGACAAATTGCAAGTGTGAGAAAGGATCCAAATTAGGATGGATTTGAATTCCTTTGAGAGAGCTCGAGTAAATAGAATTTTTCAAGGATCTAACCAAACCCTTTTCTACTAGGATGAACAAAATAGGGGAGAGGAGATCCCCTTGCTGAATGCCTCTTGAAGGATTGAAGGTGTGAGTGGAGGAGCCATTGACCAGGATGGAAAATATTGTTGAGGAGACAAGGTTTTTAACCCAGGATAGACAGAATCCAAAGGATGGGAGAAGCTATTCTAGAAAACTCCAGTTCAATTTTATCATAATATTTGGACATATCCAATTTCATAAGCATGCCCAGAGTCTTGTTGATATTCAAAGAGTGAATAGTTTTGTGGGAAAAAATGATTCCATCTAAAACCTGGAAACCCTCCGCATAGCTCGCTTGTTCCGATGAGATGATTTTTTGGAGGATAGGATTAAGCTTGTTGGCAATGATTTTTGAAATTATTTTTTAGATGATATTGCATAGAGTAATTGGTCTGAATTTATCTGCTTGAGGGTTATGCTCTTTGGAAATGAGAGTAATAAAAGAAGAATTGAAACCATGTAACCTGAGAGCCTCAAGTCTTCAACTACCTTCCAAACCTCCTCTCCAACAATAGTCCAACATGATTCAAAGAATTATACTATGAAACCATCCGGTCCTAGATATTTACCAAAAGCCATGGATTTGACCATGGATTCCACCTCCTCAAAATATATAGGATTGATAAGGATTTGGTTTTTATCTATAGATACCAATGGAGGTATTGATGAAAGGATGGAATTTATAACATCATATCTGTCTATGAGTGATTCTATTTATATTTGGTTGAAATGATCCTTCAAATCCTACATGATTTCCTCATATTTTTCAAGTCTTTGACCTTAAGCTGATTTTAGGAAAGAGATTCAGATTTGATTCCTTCTGTTGAGCGACTTATGAAAAAAAATTGAATTAAGGACGCCTTATTTTAACCAATGGATTATGGATTTCTACTTCCAGGGTATTTCTTCCTCTTGCACCCTAGTTTTGATTTCATATTTGATATGCTCCTCTTGGGATACTTGCTCTATATTTATACCATTTAGAATTATTCTATATTGTAGGGCTTACATGTCCTTCTCAAGTTTTTCTTTCTCAAAGAAGATATTTCCAAAGACCTCTCTGCTCCACTTTTTTATTTGCTGTTTGACTTGTTTCAGTTTCTACTAGAATTGATGCATGATAGGGCCTTCAATGGATGTAACATACCCAACCTCCAGTTGAGAAATGTTACATGCAAAAATTCATTAAATTATTAATATTTACTGCTAATTAAATTCTTGTAGCTTACCAGCTACAGGTCACACACAGATTTAACCATTTGAATGATACCAAGGTTCTAAATGCATCTAACAACATGTGTTAAAACATGAATGCAATTGTTCAGGAAATAAAAAACCACACAACATTCATATAAACCATTTACACAACAGAATAACATAAGAACAAAACAAAAATACTTATGTGTTAATTATTAACCAACTGGCTGCAAACGAAGGATGAACCTCCTAGACATAAGCATTGTTGTTCATTTTCTCTCAACAACAGGCCACCCCCGAGTTGAGGCTATGAGTCCACATGGAGATACGACCCACTGGTTGTCCACTCTCCACACACAACAGCCCCAAACCCAAGTTTTATCCTCACAATAGTCTCAAACCTCTAGCTCTCTATTTTCCCCACAACCTGCACTACCCAAGGAATGTACCCCCTTCACTACTCACAGTCCCTCGGGTTGTACCATTCGTTTATTAGAGTCACTATTGCATTCGATTGGCCAGGAATCACTTATCTAGAAACTCTAGGAACTCTCAGTGGTTTCATGTTTTTCTCACAACAACCTTCATAAGGCTTTGAGTCATTTTATCCACAAAAAAATACACAACATGCTCACAACTTGATTTACAATCACACCGACCTCTTTCTCAGCATAAAAACATAGCCAAACAATTACTAAATTCAAGTATACCATGGTTGGTCCTCTTCCCAGCCCTTTTCTCCTCCTTTTCTTCCCAAAATATGCATGTAAAAATTGTTCCTATTCTGCATATGAATTTCTTCTTCTTCCTTGCTTGCTTGACTCACACTCTTCTCAAGGATGATTGTACTTCATCCCATGCTCTCCAATAACTATGGGATGTCACCACTCACATCCACCCTCTTACATGAGTTTAAATGATTGGCTTCTCATACACTTTTTGACATTTGAATCTGTTAGGATCGAAAGGACAACTTCACGAGGATATGAATCCCCCTGCGTTTTTATATAGGTGGTACTCCTATCTAAATTCTTTAAAGATTTTCTTTTAAATGTCAATGAAATAATGTAAGATGTTTCTTTAGAGAAAAACCCAAAACTTTATCGCTCAACAAAATTTAAAATAGTATAAAATATAAGAGTTCCCAAGAAATGGACCAAGAACATTAAGTATCACATTTGCTGGAAATAAATAAATTACGGGAAATAACAAAAACTCTCACATCTATCACAATTTTAGATTTTTTTTATCACATTCAGAATGAAAAGGGAAAATGGTCCAATGCACAAGAGAACTTTGAAAGAGTATTTCTTGTAAATATCAAAAGGAGAATTTGATAAGTTAATTTCAAATATCTTATGCTCAAAACTCAGAGTTATAAAATACAATCAAAATCAATGCCGAAATAGCTCTCTGGTATTTCTCAGAAATTATAAAGTCTTTTACAATATTAGAAATTTAAAGGCATTTTTCCATAAATGGACTTGGATTGGGGATCCCATGAACCATAAAATATATACAAGAAATATGAAGAAGAAAATGTAAATCTGGGACAGAGCACAAACAACAAAATCTAGACAGAAGAAAAGGAAAAGTTATCAGATTTCAGTTATGCTTTTCTAATGAAAGAATAAATACAAGTAGATGAATTCTGAAAATGAAAGAAGGAATTTGATCAGTATGGGCTTACTACGATGGAATATCTCCCTTTATTTGTTGCTCATTGTGTATTTTATGTTATTCTTTGTTGCAGTTGGTTGGTTGGTTTTGACAGTTCCCAACTGATCTTCTTTAGTTATTTTTAACAAGGCCTGTTTTAACCATTCTTTGATATAATCCTTCATTGGGGCGACGTTAATCTCTTGTCTAGTCCTTATATCAAAGAAATTACTTTCCAACTCCCTTGAATCAAATGATATTTGAGGTAATGAAGTTTAAATATACCCATTTTTTTAATAACTAACCAACCAATTCTCAATTTCATCTTCATTAAATTCTTTTATACCATTAAACTTTTCCACGGACGAGATTTTGAGTATTTCCACGTTTTCCTCGAATTTATCCCTTGTAAGAAATGAAGACTTTAGAATTAAGTGAGGGTCTTGTACTTCTCCATTGTTTCCACCTAAATGAAATTCAGTTAATTTTTTATACAAAGTATCCCTTTTATAAATTACTTTATTACATTCTTCCAACAATTCCTTTAAAGTTTTTATTTTCTTAATCCAACATGCTTTAAGTTGCTTTACCCTGGCTTGAGAAGGAAAATTTTCTTCCTTTCTTTTCAAATCTATCATGTCCATGCTCTTTAGAAAAAAAAAGTAGTGACAACATCCTTGTAAAATCCTTCTTCATTCTCATAATCAGCCTAGAGATAATCTTTGAAACTATGCAATTTTGAACCAAAAGTCATAATATTATTACTGATATCCCAAGCTTCAAGGAAAAGAGACATCCTCTTTTTGATGTTTTCTTCAACAAATTTTCTTATTGCAACAAGTAAAATGGGTGTTCCTCTCCACTTAGAATTGGATTTGGGAAGGCCGTCGAGATTCATCCCGGGTTGAACAGAATCAAGTGGTCTTGCAAAGATCGGAGGTGGCATCAAAGCATTTTCCAATTCTCCGACTTTATTTTTTAATATTTCATTTTCTGCTTCCATGTCATCAATTGGTATATCTAGGGAATTTCTAGTGACCATATGGATTTTTGAAATTTTGGATGTTGAAACCCCTCTTAAATCCATTGTTGAATCTTTTACTCTTTTTCATCTTAACTTTACACTTTCAAACACTATATTTTTTAGTTCCTTATCAAATGATGTGTTGTGGAGGGTTAATGACTCATCTCCATCAAAAGTGGTTTCTTGGAAAATTAACTCCTTTTCTAGTAGAGTTCTTCACTCTTCTTCTGGGAATTCGATGTTTTCTATGTCAACATCAAGGTCCATGTCTTGCAAAAGGATATCATCTTCATGTATACATTTGTTTTGTCTCTTCTTGGTAAAGGATATCATCTTCATGTATACATTTGTTTTGTCTCTTCTTGGTGTTTATGCCTTTTTTCTCTTAAAAATGGGTAGTTTATGGGTTGAATCGATATTATTTTTACCATGATCAGGATCATCGTTGCCCCATGAATTATTGATTAAATATTTTTTTTTTTTTATTTCATAGAATCCCTTCCATTTTTTGGAGTGCCATTTAGATGAACTTTGAGATTTATAACCTTTTTCACCTGTGACCTTTCCATGTTGTTTATATGTCTTGTTTGTGCTTTTTATGATAGTTTTATTGATTAAGGTTGGTTGTCATTGAGGTCAACCCTTTTTGAAGAAAGCAATGTAGCACAAAGGTTTGTAATGGACCTAAAGATTGTTTGATGTAAATATGACTCATTATTTTTTTTGTCATGGTTGATATGAAGTAAATATGGATGAACTCCAAAGTGGTCCCCTTTATGGTGAAATCCTCACGGAAGATGCTTTATGGAGTAAGAGAACCCATGCTTAATTGTGGAATAATGAGATGAAGGATAGTGAATTTGTCGTGTGAAACTATCCTAGATGGATATTTCTTGTCATGCCATTTCGGTGTTATGTGGAATTTCTCACATAACTCCTCACTGTTTGAGAGTTATGGCCTTACAGTTGGAGGACCTTCATATGTCATCTAGAAGCCCCAAAAGGTGCAAAAGTAGTCAAAGTGGTTTAAGAGACTTTAAAGGTAAATAATAAAGGAAGCGATGAGTGCATTATAATTCAAAGTGAATAGAAAATAACAAATTATTTCAATAATAAATCTATGGAGAAATTAGAAGTGGGTTAACCCTAAAATAAGGAAAGTGGGCCATGACCTAGAAGATGTTTCAAGGAAGCTACTTGAGAGTATAAATAAGAGGCAAGGCTCACTTGAGAATATTGAATTATAGGTTTCCGAGGTAACCAAGGATATCTAAGCTGAATTATGAGGGAAGGTGAAAGAAAAGAAGGCGTAAAATGCAAGGGAAGGAGAATTCTTGATGGTGTTTAAGGTATAAGTATTTATGGTGTCATCTCACTATTTTGTTATAACTTTTTTTTCATAATGATTTCCAGACCATGAAATTGCTACATCATTGAGAAAACATACCCAAGTATATGTGGTAAACATCTAACTTGTTATTCATTGTATTTGGAGTTACACTCCAGGAAAATAGGGTTTGTATAGTCCCAACTAGTCGTCAAAACAGGTGTTTCGGGTAGAATGTCATAACTTCTTCATAGATCCAAATTCAGATTCAAATGTGTTGGTTGAAGGCAATCTTTATTGTAATATTTGTAACATTTTCATATCCATTCAAATATTAGTTCACAGGTAAAGTACCATACAAGGTCGCCTCAGAATGTTTTTCAGAATTCAAAAAGGTACGCCATTTTTTCTATAACTCCATTTTATGAGAGGTTACAAGTAGTGAAACTCCGAAGAATTGCATAAAACACACTGAAGAACATTGTATAATTTCAGTTTCTATCTTTATACATTATAGGTTCAAAGTTAAGATTATTTCAAGAAGGTTAATTCAATCCAAAACTAGGGCTTGTGAGACTAAAGAAAAGCTTTATGAAAATGATAGTCTCTAGTTAAGCTGTTAAAGTTGAGGGGAAGGTTTGGTGAATGTGATCACATACACTGCCCATTACATAGTTACAAATCAGATTTTATGATGAAATTGATGAGGCTTGGTTGAGGTACACAAGAGTACATATTATACAAGAAGTTGATGCAGCTGGCACATACATGAGGTATTGATGACATTGGTACATATTGATGAATCATGGTTGATGAGTAGGTAATACATTGATTGGTACATACTTGTACATGGCTGGATGCACTCGCTTTTTATGGTACATATTGATTACAAATTGTTTGGATATAGGGTATATGGTTTGTTGCACTTGTTTATAGTACATGCTGATTATAGGTTGAGGTACAGTTGATGCATGGTTGATGCATGGTCTGGGGATTTATTGCACAGTTTACAAAGAATATATCCTGCCAGCGATAGTGAAAGTGGTTCCATCATTCTACTTACTTCAAGGCAGTTGGACAGGGAAATGACAGGTGGTTGTAGTCACCTTCCAGCTTGTATCCGCAGGAACATAGGGGTTATAGCCCTTCCCGGGTTGTAGCCGCAGAATTGGGGAGTTGGAGCTTCGCTCAGTTTGTAGCCTGAGAAAATATGGGGTGGGAGCCTCCTTCCATTTGCAGTTCGAAAACAAAGGAAGCTGGTGCTTCCAATGAATGTAATTCTTCTGACATATAAGAAAAGCATTATGTGGTTTTCTCCAATTTGGGTTTCCAAATAAAACATTGTGTACACTGTATGTGTGTGATTGTTCATTTCTTACTTCTCATTATTGGATAATAATTCTACATTTATATAACATTTGAAGAAAAAGATTTTAATTACTTATTACTGATTCACCCCCTCTCTGCAGAATCCAACAATTGTATCAGAGAAGGTTACCTTCAGAATCACCTTTAACCACTGAAAGGTAATCATGGAGAGTACCAACTCAGATAAAATTGGAATACTACAATTTGATGGACATAAGTATGTTTGGAGCATAAGGATTAAGACATATATACAAAGTAGTACATGGATTTCAATTTTGGCAAATCCAATTGTAGATGGATACACAGCACTGCTAGCCTGCACTAACAATGATAAAGCAAATGGAAACTTGGTGAGAATAATTCCAAAGCCAAAAAATGCATCTTTTGAATGGTCTCAAGATGTTTTTATTCACTAAAGTTGCACACTGTAAATCTAGTAAAACATTTTGGGACAAGCTTCAAAATATTTATGAAGGAGATTCAAAAGTCAAAGTAACAAAACTTCAACCACGTAGAGGTCAGTTCTCACAACTAAAAATGAAGGAAGATGAAGATATCGCGACCTACTTATTACTTTTAGTTGATGAAACAGTTGAATGAAATCATAGGATTGGGAAGAAATCAAATAGCAAAATTGTTCAAAGGTACTAAGATCTCTTTCTATGAGATTCCAACCCTAAGATATCATCACTAAAGAAAGATCGATCTAAATTCAATAAGCATGGATGAACTGCATGGAATCTTCACAAGATATGAGATGAGAACTAAACAGAAAGTCCATATGTAAAAGAATCATCCTTCAAAGAATCCTAAAAGATCAAAGAAAAGAAAAAGGAACAAGAAGAATATAGTAAAAGCAACTCCATAAGTCTTCTAAGATGATAAAGAAGTGGCCAACTTCAATAAAAGACTCCAACAAGGGAACCAATGGTAGATATAGTAGGTAACATTCCTTTTAATTTGTTTTAATTGTGATGGTACTTGGTCATTTTTCTAACAAATGTCCTCATAAGAAAAAGATAAATGATGAAGGTTACCAAAAGGCAGACAAACATATAAAGGTAAAAGAACTAGCAAAGAAATTTTTCAAGAAAAGATTTGGCACCAAAGAAGACATCACATCAACAGAAGAAGATGAAGTCAGTGAAAATGAAACAAGGACTTATATTCCCATATGAGAGAATACTCTGATAAATAAGACTCCAATGAAGAATATGAAACGTTGCCATGAAGAAGCAAACTAAGAGGAAGTTGAATTTTGAGAATAATAAATGAGTTCCATAGAAGTAATCAAAAGAGAACGTAAGAAAAACAAGAAACTATAGAAGAACTAGATAAGAAAAATACACCCAAGAACTAGACCAAATGATCACAAAATTGAAGGTTCAAAGAAGAAGATAAAATAATTGAAGAATCACTCAAAGGAATAGCTAGAAGGAAAGGACAGATCATTGGAAACCTAGAAGCAAGAGATTTGCTCACTCAAGAAAGGATATTCAAAAAGAAAAATATGCATTAGCCTTCAAAAGTTCTCATGACATTTATCGAAGCCACAAATCTCATATTGAAAAGTCCGGATTGGATACAATCAAACAAAAAGGGATCAAGCTCCAAAACAATAGGAGCAATAAACATATCCAAAAATCTATGAATAAACAATCAAAGAGGATAAAAGATATACAAGGAAGATTACAGGACACTCCTCCAATGAGAAGATTAATATTTCATAATCAACAACAGACAGACAAGTTTCAAGAGATAGATTCATAAGAGCTAATATCCTTTCTTCAGAAGATCTTCAACTACTGTGTATCAAACTATATTTTTGGTTTATGTTATGCATGTAATAGCCTGACATAAAGTTGTAAATTCAGTCGAAGCTATCAAAGACTTTAATAACTAATTTGAAAGCCATACACAAAGGAGTTATTCAACAAAACTTAGTGAAACATAGAGAAGAAGTTACAAATGTTTGAATCTTTTATCACTGAAGAGGAATGTTTATAAATGCAAACAATTCGGCACATGACCAAAATACATAAATGGCGTCTCCTAAAGAACCTCAACAGACACACAAGAACCCTAGAAATCCATATGGATAAGAAAATAAGATCAATATAACAATGAATGCATGAATGCCTAAGCTAAATAGAAGAAACATTATTGGTATGTTGACAATGGATGTCCAAAACACATGATGTGATAGAGACAAGTTTCTACATTATGAAAGGAAAGATGGATCACTTCAAAGGATGATTCATCCAAAAATTACTGAAAAGTACACCAAATTGGGAACAAAGAAATGAAAAGACATAAATGTCTTATCTCAGTTAAGATATGAAATACAATCTTTTAAGTGAGTCAAATGTGACTCGGCTACCATAAACTTGCTTTTGATTCAAAAAAGAGTGAGATAAGAAAATAAGGCTCATGGAAATTGGTCGCCATACCTAAGAAATTCAAGCAACATATATAAGTTAAGCTTAAATTGGAAATGAAAAAGTGTTGTCTAGGGAAAGCGAAGATGAAAGTTGGCTATGGCATAGAAGAATGAGTCACATGCATTTGATAAACCTTGTCAAAGTCAACAAAATTCATTAAGCAATGAGAAATGCCCCATCAATGGTAAACCAACGGTAACACTTTATGCTATCTAACAAGGAAATCAAACAAAGACCTCAAAGTTCAAATCAAGGAATATTCAACAACAAACCACTAGAAATTGTATACTTATCTAGTTGGGCCAACTACAACAAAAGGCCTTCTAAAGGTGAGATACTTTATGTTATTAGTTGATGATTATACAACAATGATCAGAAGTTTGTTTTCAAGAACAAGTCAGAAGCTCTTGAAAACTTCCAAGAGATCTATAAAAGGAAATGGTTGAAAATGAGATATCCAAGAATCAAATGCATAAGTTCGGATAATTGAGGAGAATTCACCCTAAAGGAATTTATGGAATAATCGCGAACAATCATGGAATAAAAGGCAATTCTCGCTAGGACACTTCAACAAAAATGGAATTGTTGAAAGAAAGAACAGGATACAAGAAATGGCCTAAACAATGATAATGTATCTTAAAGTTGAAAGATATGTTTTGACAAGCGCATACAACAACCATATTCAAAACAGAAAAATGCCTTAAAAAAAATTGATAAAACTCCTAATGAAGCTATGGAAAGGAAGACCAAATTAAATGTGAAGCACTCTTTGAGTGTTTGGAAGAAAATGCTAAATCAAAATAGAAGATGGAAGAATGGAAACTTTTGACTCTCGTATTCCATTGTGCTGAACACTTGTTGGTTACTCACACAAGGAAATCCTACAAGTGGTTAAGGAATCTAAGATTAAAACAAAGTTTTGTTAATCAACTTGAATCAATTGATGAACAGAATTCCAAAACGTATGAAGAAGAATAAACAATTTGAACAACTCTTTTGTAATAATAGATGAAAACAGCTTAAGAGGAAGGATGAAGATGAAGAGAATCCAATAGAAGCTAAGACCAAGTCTGAAGTATCTCCAAAGACACCCAGCAAATGAGCACAAGAATCAACCTTCAGACGATTATTGGAAACAAAGATGGAGTTGAGACTAAAAGAAAAAAACCGTTCACCAGAAAAAAACACAACTAGCACTCTTTATCTACACTGAAACTAAACCTGTTTAGAAGCCAGCTTCAACAAGGATGAATTTTGAACAAGGCCAAGGATGGAAGAATTGATCAAATAGAGAAAATGATACTTGGGAACTGGTCTCCCAAGACCAAAGAATAAGAATGTGATTGGCATAAATGGGTCTTCAGAACAAATTGAAGGAAGATGGATAAGTTACAAGGAATAAAAGCTAGATTGGTATGCAATGGATATGCACGGATTGAAGGAATCAAACCTTTGAAGAGACATTTTCCCTAGTTGTTAGGATGGAAGAAATTAGATTGATCCACTCTTATGCATTATCCAATAGTATTAAAGTGTACCAGATGGACTTAAAATCATCTTTCTGAATGGGAAACTTGAATAATAAGTCTAAATTGAACAACCGTATGGATTTCAAATGGTCTATAATCTACGCACTATGTGTGGCAAACAAATAATGGGCCTTGTATGGTCTGAAACAAGATCCTAGAGCATTGCACCCGCATCGGATAAGCATCCAGAGCGATAGGGTTCGTAAAAGGAAGTACAACAACCTCACATCAAGGTAAGTCAAGTTAATATTTTATTAATTGAATTTTATGTTGATGATATTATTTTGGTAGTGATGATGACAAAGGTTTTAAATTCTGCAAAGACATGAATAATGAATTTGAAATGTCGCTACTGGAGAACTATCCTTCTTTATCCGACTTCGGACATTTCAAAGAAACCAAGGAATTTGTATTTCTCAAACCAAGTATACTGTGAGGAAATTCCAAAGAGGTCTTAGACATGAGATTGCAAACTAGTTATCACTCCCATGAAAAACCAATTGTAAGTTGATAAAGATGATGATTCAAGTCTGCAAGACGAGGCAATACAGTCAATGATTGGCATCATACTATATGTGACAGCATCCATTTCAAGTAGAACCAAAGGAATCACATGTTTTAGCAATAAAGAGATTCTTCATATATCTCAAGCGAACAAAAGAGTTTGGATTATGGGTAGCCAAAGCAGTATTATTTATCACTTCTATTGCCTACACGTGATGCAGATTAAGGTGTTGTAATGATGAATCCCATTTTAAGCACCAAAGGAGTAGCTGCTCTACTTATGCAGAGTGTTTAGTATCATGGCTAAGAAAGAAACACACCCATTATCTCTATCCTAACGGAGGCAAGAGTATATTATGCCAAAGAATATACTGTGGGCTAATAAAAGGTGTTCTTTCTGGATGAAACAAAACTTGAAAACATACAAAGTTGAGTATGATGAGCCCATTCTAACATATTTTGATAATACAAGTGTCATCGTGATCTCAAAAACCTCGGTGATGCACTCCAAGACTAAGCACATTCCAATCAAGTATCACTTTCTACGTGGAAGTGGTTTTGTAAAATTGTATGCCACTTGTTCTTTTATTGTGGGAATAAAAGAACAAGTGGAAAACATCTTGGCAAATAATTTCCACGGGAAGCCTTTGAATATGTATTCTAAAGAATTGGAGTTATTTATACCCCAAAAATGAATGATTTTTTAATGTTTTAATTTTATCTTATATGTCTTAGATGCACACGGGGAAGCAATCTATAAGAGGACATTTAAACCTGTGGGGAGCATCCCGGATGGAGGATACCCTTGTCATTGATGACAAAGGGGAGATTTATCAAATGAAGAGGATAGAGGGGGCATTTATCAGATGCAGAGTACAGAGGCATGGTCTCAGGGGAGCATGAGGATATGATTTCAACATTTCATCAAAGTGCTTCTATCAATGCTAAAGGGGATATTGTTGATTAAGGCTGGGTTGTCATTGATGTCAACCCTGAAGAAAGCCCTCATGAGCACAAAGGTTTGGGTAATGGATGCAAGGATTTTGATGTAATATGACTCCATTATTGTTTTGTCATGGTTGATAAGAAGTAAATATGGATGAACCTTAAAGTGGTCCCCTTATGGTGAAGTCTCACGGGAAGACGCTTTGTGGAGTAAGAGAACCCATTAATTGGCCAGGGAATAATGAGATGAAGGAAAGTGAATTGTCGTGTGAGAACTATCCCATGGATAGTTCTTGTCATGCCATTTATGGTGTTATATGGAATTTCACATAACTCATCAATGGGTTTGAGGTTATGGTCTTTACTGGGTTGGAGACCCTCACATGTCATCTAGAAGCCCCAAAAGGCTGTCAATTTAGTCAAAGTGGTTTAAGAGACTTTAAAGGTATGTAAATAAAGTGAAGTGGATGAGTGCATTATAATCAAAGTGAATACAAAATAAATTATTTTAATAATAAATTTAATGGAGAAATTAGAAGTTTTGGTTAACCCTAAAATATGGAAAAGTGGGCCAAGTGACCTAGGAATATGTTTTTAAGGACATTGGAGAGTATAAATAAGTGGAAAGGCTCTCTCATTTTAATTAGTTAATTTGATCATATTGAATATCTATAGGTGTCTGAGCCAACTTTTCAAGGATATATGTTTTCAATTTTGAGGGAAGGTGAAGAAAAGAAGGCCAAAATGCAAGGAAGGATAAATTCTTTTGAGGGTGTTTGGCTACATGTTATTTTATAGGTCATCTCACTATTTTCTGCCATAACTTTTTCTATAATGACCATACCGCGGAAATTGTTATTCCATTGAGAAAACATACCTAAGTACCTGTGGTAAAATCAAACATGTGGGTCGTTGTATTTGGGAGTTACACTCTCAGAAAATAGGGTTTGTGGCTAGTTCTTGAACTAGTCAAAAATGATGTTTTGGGTAAAATGTCATAAATTATTCATAACAGATCCAAATTCAATGAGACAAAAACGTGTTGTTTATGTTGTATAGTCTATAGCATTCTTTGTAACAGTTTTAGATCAATCTAACAATATTTCATGTGGGCACGCCTACAAGTTGTTCCTCTAGAATAATACGTAATTCAATAAGGTATGCCATTTTTTATATAACTCCTTGAGAGGTTCCAAGTAGTGAAACCTGAGGAATTTCATAAAACACACCGTAAGAACATTATGATCGGGCTTCATATCTTTATACATTGTAAGTCTAAAAGTTATGGATTATTTCAAGTTAGGGTTGTTGACTAACTAAAAC
Organism: Picea sitchensis; assembly: GCA_010110895.2. NCBI lineage: Eukaryota > Viridiplantae > Streptophyta > Pinopsida > Pinales > Pinaceae > Picea > Picea sitchensis. The sequence continues at coordinate 13,746 of SNQJ01S0039442.1, forward strand.
TAGGCATGGGAGACTAAAGTAAAGTTGGATGAAAAATGCTAGTCTCTTGTTGTTAAAGTTAAGGAAGGTTTGAAGGAATGTGATCAGATACACTAGTTCTGCTTACAGAGCTACAAATCAAATTTGGGTGATGGAATTGATGAAGGATTTGGGTTGAGGTACATGTTGAGTTCTTGGGGGTCCTATGATCATAGGTAGTCCATTCTTCAAATGCCATTTGGCGCTTCCGTAATGAAGACGCCCTGCTTGCTTGATCTCTCTCATTTCCATTTACATGATCCATCCTTTTTTTCCTGATCCTCCATCACCTTGTTCCATCCTTCATCCACTGCTGCACCTCACTCCCTTGTTCTTCTAACCTATCGAAAGTAATGCCCTCACCCACCACTCATCCCCTCGTGATAAAACCAAACTTAGGATAAACAAAAAGAACAATATATTAATAATGTTAGTAATAAAATTAGTATAGTTATTTTGATTAAAATGTTAGACTAGTTAATTTCACTCAATTAATTAATTAATTAATTAATAATTAAGTTAGTTGTTAAATTAGTAATATAAGGTGTTTATTTAATTAATCATTAAATAAAACAAATACAAATTATAATAAACATAAGACATTAAAACATATAATAAACAAACATTAAATAACAAATGCATAAATTAAAACAATTAAAATATAATACAAATAAACAAATTAAAACACAAACAATATAAAACATTTAAATAAAACATACATTAAAACAATAAATGAAACTTAATATAAAACAAAATACATATAAAACAACAAAACAAACATAAACCAAATAACAAAATATAAAAAAAACATTAATAAAACAATATCCTAAGTCTAAACATCACATCACATCCCAATAAACTCTCAAAAGCAATGGTCATAAAATTCCGGACCCCCCGTCACCTTCTAAAGTTTAACGAGAGGGGGAGGTTTGGAATGAAGTAGTTTACTAAAACTACCCATGGACACATGGCAGCTCCACAATCCAGCGGACCCCCCCCTAAAACCACTTACCACCTCAAGGGGGGGTCCGGAATACCACCTATCCTAAAAAAAACCGCATTTCCCCCCAAAAAAATAAAAATCACCCATTCTTGCCTGTTCAACATGACATCTTCTGAAGGTGATTCCAGGAAAAAAGAGATGTATTTTAAAAAACCGAGAGAGGATTTTGTTAAGAACGGGCTGAAGAAAAAAAACCTCTCCTAGTTTTTTCACAAGTGCCATGAGTAGGGAGAATCAAATCCATATTCAAGCCCCATTTTTCCCGTTTTTCATTTTTCTGTTACAACCCTGATTTTGCGGGAGCTGTTTCAGCGAGATAGAGGCAAATTTGGTAAAACCAAATGAGTGTTTTGTCCAGAACATACCCATATACAATAAACTCCTTAATTTGTTTCCCAGGTGTCATCATTAAAGAGAAACAGATGTCTGAGTGGACCCCTTTTTTGCAGAAATCCAGCCTGTCTTTCATGGCGGATAGTTCAGGATTTTTGGAAATTTCTTGCTATTTTTGGCCGAGGTGGTTGGGGGTTTGTCTCTCTTAGTTATCATCTTGTTTTATGATCTGATCATTTAAAAGGAGTTAAATTTGCAGAATTTACCTTTGTGTACTATGTTTCTAGTTTTTAAAGATCTAAATGTTTATCCTCTGATGTTACAATAAAGAAATTCTTAACTGCTTCTTTACTTTAATTGATAATCTCATCTTTTTCTCTTGTCCATCACTTTATTTCTCAAGAATCTAGTGGTTGCATTATCCTGCCCTGTGAAAAGGATCTTTATATTTGTTCTTTGATCTCTACCTTTATAACACAGACCCCATAGCCCAATGGTCCTCTTTTGTTGTCTCAACCAGAAAACTCCAAGAACATATCATATTCTGCATAGCTAGCCTAATATCATATTCAAACAAATCTAAATTTGACAGAGAGATCCCTCTTTGATTCATTGAGGGATGGATCCTTGACTCGAAGTGGTTTTGATGTTGCCTCTGTGACTGCCTCCACAACCTTGGGCAAATTACAGAGTGCTAATAGAATGGTGACCATACTGGGGACTTTCCCTAGTAGTACACTTCAAAGTTCCAGATATGATCACTGATGGTGGAGAGTGACCAGACACTAGAAGGTTGAGATCATTCACCTGGTGACTCCATTTAGCTCCAGACAATGCCAACTCAAAGACTCCACTAGAGGAAGAACTTGAAGCATGACCAAGCAGCCTAGAAAGACCAGGTACTCAAGCTCAAATTGTATTCATGATATTATTGGTTTCATCTGCAATTACTTTCTCTCTTATCATGATCCTGGTCTAGAGTATATTGTTGTAATCCAAGATGATCATTTTCAACCTTAAGAGACTCAAAGGATTGAGCCCATTCCCATAGCTATGGTACACACTCAAATACCTATAGGAAGCCTTGATAGACATAAGCCTCCTGCCTTGTTTCCTACAGATGTAAAAATATCTGATACATATGTAAAACTTCTAGATTCACAGGTTGAAATTACATCTTGTTTTAAGCTCCTTGCTTTACCTCCTATACCTGTGAAAGTCCTAGATAGATACAAACCTCTGGTTTTGCCTTCTGTCCTCCATGACCTCCATGCAAATTATACCAATAATCTGCCCAGGTTTGATGGAGAGAATGCCAATATTACTGCTGAAAAACACATCCAAAGGTTTGAAGATTTCCTTGCCCTTTATGAGGTTGAAGCTGACAAGGTATATATAAGAATGTTTTCCCTATCATTGGGAGGTAAAGTCAAGAACTGGTTTAAAAATATCTCAGTTGCATGCATTAACAATTTCCATTAGTTTGTGCAAGTTTCCCTAGATTGATGGGTGATCATGAGAACTGTCTTTCTCATCCTAGAAGAGTATGACAATTTGAAAAGAAATCCAGGGGAGACAGTACATCAGTTTTCATCAAGGTTCAACCACGTGTATCATGCAATGCCTGTTGATATAAGGCCACCCCTAGGATCAACTCACTTGCATTACCCATATGCCTTCGATCCTAAGATGACATTCCAATTAAGATAAAGGAACACTGCAAGCCTTGAAGAAATGCAAAAGGTTGCAGTTGATGTGGAATCTGACTTGCTTAACCGAAAGGAAAAATTAAGGGCAGAAGAGGAAGATAGAATAGAAGAGGAACAAATGACATCCTCAGAAGTGAAACTATATGTTCTGGAAAACATTGTAAGAGAGATGATGTAGAATATTAGCAGGAAAGATGAGCTTGTTGTTCAAATACCTTATGCTCCATTAGTGCCAGAACATAAAAGGATCAATGTCCCCAAACATTTTTTAGCCCAGCCTCTGTATTCTGAACCACCAAAGGATTATTTCATGTATTTGATTCATAATACAGTCAAACATGAAACTCCAACGTAGCTTGTTGAAGAGCCATTAGCTGATATGATGTGCATGTTTGATGAAATTTCATTCATGGATGATTTACCCAAGCATGATCAGTATGATGAGGAGGATATCAAGATGAAATTTACAAAGAAATTAGCAACATATTGTTGGGAGGAAGAAGATCATTTGCAATCCTAGCAGAACAATCAATCTGTACATGGAAATTATGACATCAATGATCAAAATGCAGAAAATTTTCAAGAAAATGAAAACTACATGCCCTTATGTTTTGCCTCGCTCTTGAAGAAATATTACAAGAAGATTGCACATAGAAAGGAAGAGGAATGTTCTAATACATCAGTTGAGGAAAACAAGGGAGATATAGAAGCTGATCCAAAGGTGCATCCCTTAAGCCTTTTTGAAGTTCAAACCTCAAATGAAATCATGAAGCCCGAAATAGGTGATGAGATGATCCATCTTGATTCATTGCCTCTGTGCTTTAATTCATTCCAAATTTTGAGGGGGAATCTTAGTCAGATTCTAGTTGAAAGTCATAGTGTAATTTATGAAGTACCAGTAGAGCCAATTCCACCATTATCTAAAGCATTTTATGACCCTATAGATGATATTTTGGATAATGTGTGTTTGCAAAGTCAGTGTTCATTTACCCCCAATGATTTAAAAAATTGTTATGATATGGATATGATTAGATAGTCAGCTACAGGGGTGTGTTCAGCAGAAGCATCATTTTAGAACCCATCAGAAAAGTTGCAGCCATGTCAAGAAGTGCATGAGGATGAAAATAGCATAACTATAGTACCAAATCATGAGGTTGAATTGGTTGAATTTGAACGTCAAGAGATAGGTTAGGTTTATCATGATCCTGTAGCTATCTATATGGAGGAGTTTCTCTTTTCAGAATACCCATTGATTCCCAAAGTCTTTGGAATTGTCCACAAACCCAGGGCTTTTTGTTGTAAAGACCTAGCTGGAAATTACTCTCAAGCACGAGTAACAAACTTATTTCTGAGTTTTATCAAAGAAAGTGGAAAAACAGAGCTATTAGATCAACTTCTAGATTGGATCCATTGGCATTTTTCCATTACCTAGCTGAGCAGTGATTTCATTTGATTAGGATAGGAGAGTGTGAATAAGCTCAACATTCTGAGCATCTCTTTTTCAACAGTTTTCTTTTTTATTTTTGTCTCAGCTAAAAGATCAAAATAGGTACAGGTTGCAGAATAAGATTTTGGGATCAACCCAAAGAATAAAGCATCGGTCTGCATGTTCAGAGTTCAGTGTTCCTTGACACCTCCCGAAAAGAGATGCCATCCCCAGGTGGAGCCTATGTTAGGGTCCTATGATCATAGGTAACCTGATTCTTCAGCTGCTAGTTGGCGTTGCCCCCGTGATGAAGATGGTTGGCTTGTTGGTCTCTCGGTTGTTTCCATTTTTCCTTCCATCCATTTCGCTCAATCATCTATCACCCTGCTACATCCTTCATCGACCGTTGTGCCCTCACTCCCTTGTTCTTCTAGCCCATTGAGTACGTCTCGCCCACCACTCATCCCTGCATAAACCAAACTTAGGATAAACAAAAAGAACAATAGATTAATAATGTTAGTAATAAAATTAGTATAGTTATTAATTAATAGTTAGTTTGATTTAAAAATGTTAGACTAGTTATTAATTAATTAATTAATAATTAAGTTAGTTATTAAATTAGTAATAAGGTTAGTGTTTATTAATTAAACGTTAAATAAAACAAATATAAATTATAATAAAACATGCATATTAAAACATATAAATAATGAACCAAACGTGGAAATAAAATGCATATAAATTAAAACAATTAAAATATAATATAAATAAAACAAATTATAAAGAAACATAAAATGAAAACAATAAAAACGTTTAAATAAAACATGCATTAAAATAGAGACTTAATATAAAACAAATGCATATAAGACAATGGAAACAAATGTAAACCAAATAACAAGAATGTATATAAAAGACTAAAAAAAAAAACACATTAATGAGCCTTAATCCTTAGTCTGAAAACATCACATCACACATCCCACATAAACTCAATTAGCGGTCACAAAGATTTGGGACCCCCTTGCCATCAGAGTTTAACTTGGTGGGGAGAAGTGTCGAGATGAGTAGTTTACTAAGAGCCACCCATGGACGCGTGGAGAATCCACCGGACCCTCCGTCCTTACCACCTCATGGGGGTCCAGAATACCATATCCTCAAAGCTGCTTTTCTAGAGCTTTTTTAAAAGTAAGCCCATTTTTGCCTGTTCATCATGACATCTTCCAAAGGCGATTTCGGGAAAACAAAGACGTATTTTAAAAAACCGAGAGAGGATTTTTATCAAAACAAACCAATATAAAAAAAAAAAAAACTCTCCCAGGTTTTTCAAAAGTGCCATGATCATGGAGAATCGAAGCCATATTCAAAGCCCATTTTTTCAGTTTTTCATTTGTTTGTTGATCCACGATTTCCAGGAGCTCTTTTCGGTGGTAATTTGGAGGAAACAAAGGATTTTTGTCAGAACATGCTGTATACAATAACCTCCTTATTTTTTTTCAATTCTGACATTAAATAGAAACGGATATACGAGTGGACCCTTACACTGTGCAGAATTTCGACCCTTCTTTCATGGCGAACAGTTTAGGATTTTTGTGGATTTGTTGTTATTTTTGGCCTAGGCGGTTAAATCTGACTTACATAACTTGTTTTGGGATCTCTCCTATTTATTGATTTTTTATTTTAATGTAAAGTTTGTTGATCTTTAGGCCTTAGCAAGTTGTAAGCACCACAATTTTTATCAAGATATCTTCGATGTAATAAAAGGGATGTTTCACAGGATTCCTGAGTGTTAGTTGTTGGTGAAGTTTGAGGTGCAAGGTTGATGCATGCTTGATGCATGGTTCAGATTTATTGATACGGGTTCTGATGGTATATCTCACGGTGTGAGGTTACAGCGGTGGTTCCATCGTTCTCACTTCTACTTGAGTGTTGGCGGGATGGAGACGGGGCAGTGGTTGTAGACACCTTCCGGTTGTGGCCGAAGAACATAGGAGGTTATTTGCCTCATGCAGTTTGTAGCAGAGGGTGGGGAGTTGGTTATTCCCTCAGGTTGTATCCTAGAAACTAAGGGGTTGGAGCCTCCTTCAATTGCGATTTGGAAAACAAAAGAAGTTGGTGCTTCCAATGAATGTAATTCTTCAAGACAGCAGCTGGAAAACAAAAGAAGTTGGTGCTTCCAATGAATGTAATTCTTCAAGACATATAAGAAAAAACATTTCGTGGTTTTCTCCCGATTTGGGTTTCCACGTAAAATATTGGTGTACTGTGTATGTGTGTGATTGTTCATTTCTTACTGCTCATTATTGGATAATAATTCTACATTGATATAACATTTGAAGAAAAAGGATTATAATTACGTTATTACTGATTCACCCCCACTCTCAGTAATCCAAAAGTTTCTAGGTCATGAATTAATTTTTCTTGAGAATTATTTTCTTCGTTCTCCTACTCCTCATATATGTGTGTGTTAATATATGATACACTAAAACCAGTGGAAATTATATGATTCATAAAAAATTGTTGTGGATCAAATCCTTTCACATAGTCGACCACCTTTAGCTTATAAGGATCAAATTAAAAAGTGAATTCATCAATCTTCGAGGAATTATTAACCATAATCTCATTGACCTTCCATGGTAATTGAATAAATTGTTTTTTCTTTTTTTGAGAAAAGATATTCACCCTGAATCTGTATTGTCTGCAAACTTCTATTATGAACATTTTATCAGACACATAAAATTGGAGATAAGTAGGTGCCACATGGGGAGAATAGATTCTAACAATGTTATAATATTCATTGTATTCAACTACTCCCCTCTAATTTAAAAATGATGTTGCTTCTAATGACAATCTTAAAGTACTTTCCCCAAACATTAATTTTTTGAAAGAAGAAAGGAAAGAGTTGTAAACTCTGTAGCAGTGGTACATTGATCTTCACTTCCATAGATCTGGATACCAATTATAAACCAGGTCTTTCATGAGATCAACTTGCTTTGAGATATGGAGCCCTTGAAATTCATGGCTATCAATGATAGGGAAAACTAAATACCCAGACACATAAAACTTTTTGTCTTTCTTAAAGTTCAACAATTGAGATCTTATTCTAGTGGATATAATCCTTGACCAATCAAAAACCCTTTTTCCTTGAACACAATAATACAAGATATACATAGCCAACTTGGGAATAGAAGTAATGGATTCCATCCTGAGAATTCTAGCTAAAAAATAGGAAATTTCTTTGTAGGGTTTCTTGAGCCGACTAACATGTACTAAAGATAAGTCCTTCCACATTATTGAGGAATCCTCTAGGCACTGTGGAAATATATCTCTGCCACCATTTTTATCTTTGATAAAATTCTTAGCTTCCTCGACTTTAAATATTAAAGTTGGCTTCAACAATTTAATCATCTGATTGAAAGTAGGTGTCCCCAAAGAAATCAGCAAGCGCCCATTCATTTTGATAATCCTTTGTTATTTCTCAAAGTTTAAAGTACACCATATTACTAATTCCTTTGTGTCAAACACTATTGGAACATAGCCTTCTTAGACTGTCCCATACATCCATACGATATTAGCATTCCTTTCTTCAGTAAGTAATGAAGAATATTTCTTGTAAACTTTGGACCAATGATTTTCTGAATTTTCTCATGCAAATGTAGTCAACGTGTTGCCAGAGGAACTTTATCTTCTTTTCTCCATATTCTTCTGTGATTATTGTAACATGCATAGGACTCCTATGATTACGGAATAATGTTTTCCCTCTTTAATTTAATATTGGAGCTTTTGTTTCGAGGGAGAAGTTGGATGAATTTAATTTGAAATTATGAGGTTAATATCAAAGAACTCACTACATTAATAACAGTCCTAATATATTGTTGGAAAACTGAGAGGGGGAATGAATCAGTAAAAGCGTAATTATAATCCTTTTTCTCCAAATAATCCAAGTGTTATATCAATGTAGAATTATTATCCAATAATTAGCAATAAGAAATAAACAATCACACACATACACAGTACACTAGTGTTTTACGTGAAAACCCAAATCGGGAGAAAACCACGGAATGATTTTTCTTATATGTCTTGAAGAATTACATTCATTCGAAGCACCAACTTCCTTTGTTTTTCAGCTACAATTGGAAGGAGGATCCAACCCCCTATTTTCTCAGGATACAACATGAGGGAATATGTAACTCCCCAATTCTCTGGCTACAACCATAAGGAGGCTACAACCCCCTATGTTCTCTAGCTACAACCGGAAGGTGGTTACAACCACCTGTCCTTTCCCCGTCCAACTGCCCTAAAGTAGAAGTAGAATGATGGAAACATTGTCACACTATCACTGTGAGATATACCACTGTAAACTTGTACCAATAAACCTGAACCATGCATCAACCATACATCAACTTGTACCTCAACCTGTAATCAACATGTACCATAAACAAGTGCATCAACCATGCACCAACCTGTACCAAACAATCTGTAATCAAATTGTACCATAAACAAGTGCATCCAACCATGTACCAATCATGTGTCAAGTACTCATCAATTATGACTCATCAATATGTACCAACATCATCAACTATACACCTCATGTATGTGCCAACTCATCAACTACTTGTCTCAACCATGTACCCAACTTGTACCTCAACCAAAATCCCTCACCAATTGCATCATCCAAATATGATTTGTAAATATGTAATAGACCTGGTGTATATGATCACATACCTTCAAACCTTCCTTAACTTTAAACAACAAGAGACTAGCATTTTCATCAAACTTTTCTTTAGTCTCACATGACTAGTTTTGGATTAGTCAACAACCCGAACTTGAAATAATCATAACTTTGTACATGTAATGAAAAAAGATCTGAAACTGATACACAATGTTCTCTAATGTGTTTTATGCAATTCCTCCAAGTTTCACTACTTGGAACCTCTCAGAAAAGGAGTTATAGAAAAAATGGCATACCTTGTTGAATTATGGATTATTCTAGAGAGCGGCCTTGTCGAGCGTGCCCTGCACAGAATATTTGTTGAAAAAATATTAAACTATTACATAGCATAATAAAGACAATACTCTAACCAACACATTTTTTCTTGTTGAATTTGGATCTGTTATGAAGAAATTATGACGTTTTTACCCAAAACACTTGTTTTTGACTAGTTTCAAGACTAGCCACAAACCCTATTTTCCACGGAGTGTAAATCCAAAAATACAACGACCCATAAGATCAATTTTTTACCACAGATACTTGGATATGTTTCATCAATGGAATAGAAATTTCATGGTATGAATCATTCTATAAAAAAAATTATTACGAAAATGGTGAGATGACCTATAAATAACATACCTTAGAAAGCATCATCAAAAGAATTTATCCTTCCTTGAATTCCGACCTTCTTTTCTTCACCTTCCCTCAGAAATTAGGCTTAGATATCCTTTGGTTACGTCATACACCTATAGGTATTCAATATTCTCAAGTGTGTCTTAAATGAGAGAGCCTTGCCTCTTATTTATACTCTCGAAGTAGCTTCCTTAAAAACATCTTCTAGGTCACTTTGCCCACTTTCCTTATTTTAGGGTTAACCCACTTCTAATTTCTCCATTAAATTTATTATTTAAATAATTTATTTTTTATTCACTTTGAATTATAGTACACTCATCACTTCACTTTAGTATTTACCTTCTAAAATATCTTAAACCACTTTGACTACTTTGACCTTTTGGGGCTTCTAGATGACATACGAGGGTCCTCCAACTTCGTAAGGCCATAACTCTCAAATTGTGAGGATTTATGTGACGTTCCACATACCACCATAAATGGAATTACATGTACCATACATATAGAATAGTATTACCTGAAAATATATCAAAACTCATACTATTATCCATCAAACAAACTTGGGTCCATTACCCAAACCTGGGTTCTCCAACTTATCATCGCCATAACTCTCTAACCGTGAGGAGTTATGTGATGTTCCACATACCACCAAAAATGAAATGACAAGAAATATCCATATAGGATAGTTTCACTAACAAATTCATTGACCTTCATCTCATTATTCCACAAATAATCATGGGTTCTCTAACCATACTTCTAGGATAACTCAATCTGCAAAGCGTCTTCCCGTGAGGACTTTCACCATAAGGGGACCACTTTGAATTTCATCCATCTGTACTTATTATCAAACATGACAAGAAAATATTGAGTCAACTTTACATCAAACAAACTTGGGTCCATTACCCAAACCTTTGTGCTACTGAGCTTTCTTCAAGGGTTGACATCAATGACAACTAACCTTAATCAACAATCTCCCCCTTTGGAATTGATGGAAACACTCTGATGCAATACTAAAATCATATCACTCATGCTCCCCCTGGAACCATGCCTCTGTCCTCTACATATGATAAATCTCTCCCCCTTTGTCATCAATGGAAAATGTATCTTTCCATCCGGGGTTGATCCCTCTGACTAAACTGTCTTCTTATGGTGCTTCCTTGTGTACATCTAAGACATATAAGATATGCATTAAAAAATCATTCATTTTAGAGTATAAATAACTCCATGTCTTTGGCGAAGATATTCAAAGGCTTCTCATGGAAGTGATTTTGTAAATATGTCTGCCACTTATTCTTTTGTGCCCACATACTCAACTCCGATGTTCTTTTCTGCAACCTACTCTCGTAGAAAGTGATACTTGATTGGAATATGCTTCGTCTTGAAGTGCATCACCAAGTTCTTTGAGATACTGATGGTGCTTGTATTATCATAATAGAATGGAATGGGCTCATCATACTCAACCTGTATATCTGTCAGAGTTCGTTTCATCCAAAGAACCTGTGTACACCATGATGATGCTACAATATACTCTGCCTTGGATGTAGATAAGGATATTGATGATTGTTTCTTTCTTATCCATGATACTAAACACTCACCCAAGTAGAATGTTGCTCCATTGGTGCTTCATCGGTCATCAGTACAACCTGCCCAATTTGCATTTGTGTTGGTAACAAGTGATAGATCCTTTCCTTTTGGATACCATAATCCAAACTATTTTGTTCCTTTGAGATATTTGAAAATCCTCTTTAATGATAATACATGTGATTCCTTTGGTGCTTCTTGAAATCATGCCACTTGTACGACTGTCTGCATTACATCTAGTCTGGATGTTGTCACATATAGTAGGCTTCCAATCATTGACTTGTATTTCCTCTGATCTGTAGACTTTGAATCATCATCTTTTCTCAACTTGCAACTGGTTTGCATGGGAGTGATAACTGGTTTGCAATATTCCATTCCAAACCTCTTTAACATTTCTTTGATATACTTGGTTTGAGAAATAAAAATTCCTTGGTTTCTTTGACGTATTTGAAGTCCCAGAAATAAGGATAGTTCTCCAAGTAACGACATTTCAAATTCATTCTGTATATCTTTTGCAAATTTCTGGTTTAACCTATCATCATCACTACCAAAAATAATATCATCAACATAAACTTCAATTAATAAAATATTACCTTGACTTACCTTGATGTAGAGGTTGATGTCTGCACTTCCTTTTCTGAACCCTGCCTGCTGCAGATAATTATCCAGTCTAGAGTAGCATGCTCTAGGATCCTGTTTTAGACCATACAAGGCCTTCTTTAGTTTACACACATAATCTTCATTCTCTGACAACTGAAATCATTCTGGTTATTCAATGTAGACTTCTTCTTCAAGTTCCCCATTCAGAAAAGATGATTTTATGTCCATTTGATACATTTTGATATTTTTGGAGCATGCATAAGCTAAAAGCAAACGGATTGCTTCCATTATGGAAACTGGGGAAAATGTCTCTTCAAGGTCGATTCCTTCAACCTGTGCATATCCTTTACATAACAATCTAGCATTGTTCCTTGTAACATATCCATATTAATTCAATTTATTCATGAAGACCCACTTTGTGCCGATCACATTCTTATTCTTTGGTCTTGGAACCAATTCCCAAGTGTCATTTTTCTCTATTTGATCCAATTCTCCATCCATGGCCTTTTTCCAAAATTCATCCTTGTTGGATTCTTCAAAACAGTTTGGTTCAATTGTAGATGAGAGTTCTAGGTGTGTTTGTTCTGGTGAATGGATTCTTCTTCTAGTCTTAACTCCTGCATCTTTGTTTCTGATAATCTGTTCTGAAGGATGATTCTTCTGTACTCATCTACTGGGTGTCTTTGGAGGCACTTGTTGAACTTCCTCTTCTGCTTCTGTCAGATTCTCTTCATCTTCCTTTTCTACTTCTTTTCCATCTTTTTTCTCTTCTTCTAAGGGTTGTTTCATTGATTCATTTTTTTCCTCCTTTGATTCTGGTCTGCTTGTTTCATCAATTGTCACGTTGATGCTTTCCACAACTTTTTTCAATCTTAGATTGTAACACTTGTATGATTTCCTTGTACTTGAGTAACCAACAAGTACTCATTTGTCCACGCAAGAGTCAAACTTTCCCATTCCGCCATCTTCTCTTTTGATATAGAATTTGCTTCCAAAAAATCTTTAGTGTTTTACATTTGCTAGTCTTCCTTTCCATAGTTCGTAAAGAGTTTTGTTAGTGTTTTTTATGAGCATTACTCTGTTTTGAATGTGAACTATTGTATGCACTGCCTGTGTCCAAAAAATATCTATCAATTTTGAATCCATTAGCATTGTTCGAGCCATTTCCTGTACTGTCATGTTCTTTCTTTCAAGAACTCCATTCTATTGAGGTTTCCTAGCAACGGAGAATTGTCTTTTTATTCCATGATTGTTGTAGTAGTCCATAAATTATTTTGAGTTGAATTCTCCTCCATTATCATATCTCAAGCATTTGATTTTTGAATCCATTTCATTTTCAACCATTTCTGTGTAGATCTTGAAGTTTTCAAAATCTTCTGACTTCTTCTTGAGAAAACAAACTGCAGTCATTCTTGTATAATCATCAACTAATAACATAAAGTATTTCTCACCTTTTAAACCCTTTGTTCTAGTTGGTCCAACTAGATCAGTATGCACAATTTCTAGTGGTCTTGTTGTTGAATATTCCTTTGATTTGAACATGGTCTTTGTTTGTTTTCCTTGTTGACAATGCTTGCATAAAGTGTTGGTTGGTTTCATGATCTGGGGAATTTCTCTGACTACTTATCTTTTGCTGACTTTGACAAGGTTATCAAAATGTATGTGACCCATTCTTCTATGACATAACCAACTTTCATATTCCTTTCCTAGACAACACTTTTCATTTCTAATTTCACTTGACACATATATGTTTCTTGAAGTTCTTGCAGTTGTAGCGACCAATTTCCCTGAACCTTCTTTTCTTATCTCACACTTTTGTGAATCAAAAGTAACTTTATGACCTTGGTCTCACATTTGACTCACACTTAGAAGATTATGTTTCATATCTTCTACTAGTAGAACATTTTCTGCCTTTTCATTTTTGTTCCCAATTCGGACTGTGTCTTTTCCAATGATTTTGGCTGAATCATCATTTCTGTGGCTGAATCATCCTTTCTGAAGGAGACTGATCCATCTAATTCCTTTGGTAATGTAAGAAACTTGTCTCTATAACCTGTCATGTGTTTTGAACACCCACTGTCAACATACCAACCGTGTTTCTTCTTCTTATCTTGTAGAGTGATTGTGCCTTATTCATTGCTATACTGATCTTGCTTTCTTATCCATGTCATTTTCTGAGGTTCTTGTCTGTGATTACTATTATTCTGTTGAGGTTCTTTAGGAGGGACTATCATTCTGCAATCTTTGGCCACGTGTCCAAAATTGTTACATTTGTAACATTCCACTTCAGTGCTCAAATATTCAAACTTATTGTAACTTATTCTCTCTGTTTCACTAGGTCTTTTTGAATAACCCCTTTGTGTATGACTCTCAAAGTTGTTATTGTTCTTGTTGTTAGCTCTGCAATTCACAGCTTTATGTCCAAAATTATTACATGCATAACATAAACAAAAAAATATAGTTTGATACCCAGGATTTGAGGATCTTCTAAAGGGAGGTGCTCTTATGAATCCTTCTTCTTGAAACCTATCTGTTGGTTGTTGATTCTGAAATTTGAATCTTCTTGGTGGAGGAGTATCCCTGTAATCTTCCTTATATATCTTTCTATCCCCTTTGATTGTTTCTGCATAGATTTTTGGATATGTTTATTGCGCTATTTTTTTGGATCTTGATCCCTTTTCTGTCTGATTGTATCAAAGTCCGGTCTTGTCAAGATGAGATTTTTTACTGTTGATAATGTCATCCAAAACTTTTGAGCTATTCTGCATATTTTTCTTTTGAATATCCTTTCTTAGTTTGACAATCTCTGCTTCCAAGTTTCCAATGATCCTATCCTTTTCTTCTAGATTTTCTTTGAGTGCTTCTTCTATTTGAACCTTCAATTTTGTGATCATTTGTTCTAGTTCTCGAGTGTCTTTTTTCTTGTCTAGTTTTGCTTGTAGTTTCTTGTTTTTCTTATTTTCTCTTATGATAACTTCTATGCCACACATTAATTCTTCTCGATAGTCAACTTCTGTTCAATTTCTTCTTCGACTTCTTCATATTCTTCTTCGGCTTCTTCATATTCTTCTTCAGAGTCTTCTTTGTCAAAGTCTTTTACTTCCATGAATAGAACTATTCATGTCTCACTGTCATTGACTTCATCTTCATCTGATGATGAGACGTCTTCTTTGGTGCATAAGATTTTCTTGAAAACTTTCTTTGTAGTTCTTATGCCTTTATATGAGTGTTTTGTTTTTGAGTAACCTTCATCATTTCTCTTTTTCGTATGAGGACATTTGTTAGCAAAATGACCAATACCATCACAATTAAAACAAATTAAAGGAAGCTTACCTCTATACCTGTCGGTGGTTCCCTTGTTCAATCTTTTGACGAAGTTGGCCACTTCTTCATCATCTTCTGAGACGTCACCGTTGCTGCTATATTCTTCTTGTTGCTTTTTTTTTCTTTCTTTGATATTTTGGCTTCTTTGAAGGATGCTTCTTTTACATCTGGATTTTCCTATTCAGTTCTCATTTCATATGGTGTGAATATTCCATGCAGTTCATCCATGCTTATTGATTTTAGATCCAATATTTCTTCTAGTTATGATATATTAGCGTTAAATATCATAGGAAGAGATCTTAGTACCTTTTGAACAATTACAGATTCTTCAATTTCTTCTCCCAATCCTATGATTCCATTCACTGTTTCATCGACTCATAATAAGTAGGCTGCAATATTCTCATATTCCTTCATTTTTAGTTGTTCGAATTGACCTCTGTAAGTTTGAAGCTTTGTTGCTTTGACTTTTGTATCTCCTTCATAAATATTTCGAATCTTGTCCCAAATCTCTTTAGCGTATTTGCAATGTGCAACTTTGGTGAATACCGTATCACTGAGACCATTCAAAAGTGCATTTTTGGCTTTGGAATTATTCCCACTAAATTTCACTTCTTTGTCATTTGTTGGTCGAACTGATGGTGTTGTGTATCCATCTACAATTGATTTCCAAACTTGAAATCCATGTGCTTGTATATATGTCTTCATCCTTATGCTCCAAAAAGCATACTTATGTCCATCAAACTATGGTATTCCATTTTTATACAAGTTGGTACTCTCCATGATCTATCTTTCAGTGGTTAAACTGATTTTTGAAGGAACCTGCTTTGATACCAATTGTTGGATTACTGAGAGGGGGGGTGAATCAGTAATAGCATAATTATAATCATTTTTCTCCAAATAATCCAATTTTTATATCAATGTAGAATTATTATCCAATAATGAGAAATAAGAATTGAACAATCACACATATACACAGTACACCAGTGTTTTACATGGAAACCCAAATTGGGAGAAAACCACAAAATGTTTTTTCTTATATGTCTTGAACAATTACATTCATTGGAAGCACTAACTTCCTTTGTTTTCCAGCTACAACTGGAAGGAGGCTCCAACCCCCTAGTTTCTCAGGCTACAACCTGAGGGAAGATCCAACTCCCCAATTCTCTAGCTACAACCATAAAGAGGCTACAACCCCCTATGTTCTATGGCTACAATCGGAAGGTGGCTAATTGAACAAACACACACACACACAGTACACTAGTGTTTTACGTGGAAACCCAAATTGGTAGAAAACCATAGAATGTATTTTCTTATATGTCTTGAACGATTGCATTCATTGGAAGCACTAACTTCCTTTGTTTTCCAACTGCAACTGGAAGGAGGCTCCAACCCCCTAGTTTCTCAGGCTACAACCTGAGGGAAGATCCAACTCCCCAATTCTTTGGCTACAACCATAAGGAGGCTACAACCCCCTATGTTCTCTGGCTACAATCGGAAGGTGGCTACAACCACCTGTCCTTGCCCCATCCAACCGCCCTGAAGTAGAAGTAGAATGATGGAACCACTGTCACACTATCAGTATGAGATATACCACTATAAACATGTACCAATAAACCTGAACCATGAATCAACCATGCATCAACCTGTACCTCAACCTGTAATAAACATGTACCATAAACAAGTGCATCAACCATGCACCAACCTATACCATAAACAAGTGCATCAACCATGCACCAACCTGTACCAAACAATCTGTAATCAACCTATACCATAAACAAGTGCAACCAACCATGTACCAAGTATGTACCAATCATGTGTCAAGTACTCATCAACTATGACTCATAAATATGTACCAACATC
>SNQJ01S0039442.1:39710-55929 GCA_010110895.2 Picea sitchensis
CCATAACTCTCAAAACATGAGGAGTTATGTGGTGTTCCACATACCACTAGAAATGTAATGACATGTAATATCCATATAGAATAGTATTACCAGCAAATATATCAAATTTCATACCATTATCCATCAGACAAACTTGGGTCCATTCCTGAAACCTGGGTTCTCCAACTTCTCATGGCCATAACTCTCTAACTGTGAGGAGTTATGTAGCATTCCACATACCACTGGAAATGGAATGACAAGAACTATCCATATAGGATAGTTTCACTGACAAATTCACTGACCTTCATCTCATTATTCCATAAATAAGCATGGGTTCTCTAACCATACTTCTAGGATAACTCAATCCGCAAAGCGTCTTCCCGTGAGGGATTTCACCATAAGGGGACCACTTTGGAGTTCATCCATTTGAATTTATTATCAACCATGACAAGACAATAATGAGTCATCTTTACATCAATCAAACTTGGGTCCATTACCCAAACCTTTGTGCTACCGGAATTCGATACCGAACTTTCTCCAAGGGTTGACATCAATCACTAAGGTTTGACATCCATCTACAATATCACTCTCCAATAGTTGACATCAATGACAACCAACAATCCATACCAACTATCCATCAACCTAAGCCAACTATCTGACAACTAACTTATATGTGTAAGCTACAAACCTCGGGAAAGGAAGAATGGAAGAAGTGATGGGTTGTACAAGATGTCAACCATATTGAAGTTGATAGAAGTAAATTAGTTTGGGATGTGGAAATTTTTATTTTAAACAATAATTGAAGGCTAAATATTGCTAAGAGTTATATTTCTTAAAAGGTTCAATTATAAAGGAATTGAGAAGGGCTATAGGGTTTCATATTGAAGTAAATTTTAGGACTGTTCTGCGCCTTGAAAATTTTGTTGACGTATGATTGATTGAGCATTTAAATTCTATTGTGCCTTTAATTATATGACTGTATGGTTGTTTAGAGTTTTTTTTACCTTGCACCACGAAAATACAAGTAATGATTACTCTTACGCCTTTAATTATGTTGACCTATGATTGTCTAAAAATTAGTTTACTCTTGAGCATTTATACAAGGTTGAATTAAGATTGTTTAAGCTCTTAAATTATTATCCTATGATTTGTCTTCAGGCTCAATCACACTCATGTCTCCTTGAAAATTTAAGTGTAGCGAAATATCCTATCGCGCCATGATTAAATAAGGTTGATTTTTATTTAATTCACAACTTGATTAGTCGCGCGCCCTGGAAGGAATCTTGAATTATGTTTAATACAATAATTAGATCATGCGTGCACCTTGAAATAATGATGCTTATTTTTTAATTTAGTAATTGATTAATTGCGCACCCTGGAAATAAAAAATATGTTTGCCTTTGCGCCATGAAAATAAAATCTATGGCTACAATTGCACCTTAAATTTAATGTGATGCATGATTGAATTTATGTGATTAGATTTCCTCGCACAAAGAATAAAATTGATGATTACTCTTGTGCCTTAAATTGATGTGACGTATGATTGCATTTATGTGATTAGATTCTTTGCACAATGAATATAATTGATGATTTATCTTGCACCTTGGAATTAATGTGATGTATGAAGGGTTATGTGATCAAAATACTATTGCACCATTGGTTATCATCGATGTATAATTTATTTGGTAATTAAATTTCTCTTGTAGCATGTGATCATGTTAATGTATGACTGATATTATAGAATAAAGTTATGATTTGTGATTGATTAATGGATTTAGACACCTCCTTTTTCCTCAGAATAGTCGTCAGCCCTGAGACCTTAAGTGGTCAAAATCAATCGAATGAATCATGGGATTGAGCATTGCTTATGTGTTCTAGAGGTCCTAACGATGTAGGATAGGTTGGGTGGGTAGTTCTTTAAATGCTCAGTGACATGGTTGATCATTCAATTGTGTATTGCTTCAGTCGAACACGATGTGTTGATTTTTTCGTTGATAGTTATGATGACGCGTTGATTGAGTCATTGTATATGTGTTGATTGTGCCGCTTTCAGTTATGTTAATGCAATGCTTATGTGTCATTTCCGTTACAATGATGTATGTTGTTATTATGTTGTAATGAGTTTAATATCCTAATGCAAACAAAAGAAAACAAAATTACCATGTACTTCGTTGGGTTGATGTAACGAAGGGGCCGTTACAGATTTGGTGCTAAGTTAAGGATATTGATGTCTCCAGTAGGTTGGTGACTACAAACATTTATAAATATAATTATGATTTTCTCTCAATTGGGTGTCCATGTTAAACTATGTGAATTATGATTTGAGTTTATATGTGATTATTATTTTTTATCTAATGAATGATAGATGAATGGTTAAATAAAGTAATAAATATCTTATATTGATTCAACCCCCTCCTCTCATTATAATCATAAGTTCAACAATTGGTATCAGAGCAGGTTCCTTCAAAAATAGTCTAACCGCTGGAAGGTAGATCTCATGAGAACACATGGATAGTCAAGAAGGTTTCTTCACAACAAGGGTCTATTGTTTGAAAGAAAAAACTATGCATTCTTGAGTATAAGTATGAAAACTTATCTAATGGATCTTGTGTTTGATATTTGGAAATCAATCGTGAATGCTTATACATCCTCAACAAATCCACCATCAATGTGACCAATAAGAATCATAGTGAACATAATACAAAATACATGAATTTCATCGTGTGTGGTCTATTAGAATTCAAGTTTATCAAGGTGATGTGTTGTGGATCAACAAAATAAATTTGGGACAAACTTCAAAACATCTATGAAGGTGATGAGAAGGTGAAGAAGGAAAATCTCCAAACTCATAGAAGACATTTTGAGAGTTTGAAAATTAAAGACAAAGAAAATGTTGCAGCCTATTTCCTTCGAGTGGATGAAATTGTCAACACCATTAGAGAGCTTGGTGAGAAGGATGAAGAGACAATGATTATGAAAAAGGTGTTGAGATCTCTCCCCTTGATATTTGATGCTAAGGGATTTTCCATTGAAGAAATGAAGGATCTAGAGAAACTAATGATGGATGATATGTATGACATTCTCACTACATATGAGACGAGAACATAAAAAGAAAAGCCGATACAGAAGGAAGTAGCTTTCAAAGATTTAAAGAAGACAAAAGAACACAAATTATGTTATCATTCCATCCATGAATCAGATATAGAGGAAGCACAATTTGTGAGAAAGCTAAACAAAGGATATAACAAACACAAAGGTAAGTACCCTTCATATGTTTTAATTGTGTTAGAGTAGGGAATTTCTACTAAATTTCTATAAGAAAAAAGGGAAGATGGTGATGATGGAGAAAATAATGTTAAAGAAGAAAATAACAATAGAAGCAAACCCTATAGACATAAAAGAAGAAAATATACTAAGAAGAAGAGTTTTTACTCTAGAGAGGACAATAACTCATTTGAAGAAAGTGATGGATATGTTTCTAATATTGACAAAGAAGAATTCCTCTTCATAGCCATGGATACAAAGTCTACTAATAAAGAAAATGAAGACAATAAGAAATAAAAATAAGAAGAAGAAGAAGAAGAAGGAATTTATGGGGAAGTGAATCTTGAAAAATAACTCATTAGTGACTTATAAGAAATAGATAGACTCAAGGAAAATAATAGAAAGAAGAAAGAGAAATTGCATAAATATGAAGAGGAGGATCGTGATATTGAATAAATAGAGAAGACAATTATTATCTTGAAGACTCAACTAGAAGAGGCAAAAAGGATATAAGAAGTGGTGAGAATCTAGCTGAAAGAAAAGGAAGAAAATTGCAAGAAGATAGAAGATGAAATAGTTTCCTTACAAAAGGAGCTAGAGAAAACAACTAATCAATTGAATACAATCTTAAAATTTGGAAATAGTACTGAAATATTAGATAATATTCTTACTTTCCGAAGGTCACCATTCATCAAGATGGGTCTTGGATATGACGAAAAAAAAGACCCCCGAGGGAGATGCAAGCACTAAGGTCACAAAGCCATCAGGAAAGGAAAAATGAATAAAAACCTAAAAGCTATGTCAATATATTTGAAGGCTCCATAAATAATGAAAAAAGTAGCAGGAAAGGAATTGATGACCAACATAAATATAATTCTTCCCACAAGAACGAGTTTAGAAGAGTTGTTCCACCAAGAAGACCTTTCACAAACTAGTACCAAAATATATTTCTCTGCTATTGTCTTTCTTGCAATAATTTTTGTCATAAAGCAATAGATTGTAGATCTTATGTAGTAAATAATCATGCAAGATATATAAACAAAGGTTCTTATAACCACAAATAATGATTATGTGAGCAACAAAACCATAAGTTCCCATGGGTTTGTTGAATTACAAAACCATAATTAATTTTCTCCCCTACTTGATTACAATGTTAAATGTTATAAGTGAAATAACTATGGGCACATAGCACATGATTGTAGAAGCAACATAATAAAGAGGGAATAAGATGTTCATGCCAAGCATAGAGAAGAATACACAAAAGTGTGGAAAAGGAAGTAAGAAGAACATAGGAAGGAAGAATGTGGAATTTCACTTTATGCCCAAAACAATGGGAACCAATGATACATTGATAGTGGATCTTCAAGACAAAGGACAGGGAAGTAGACCAAGTTTCTCCCCTTGAATAAATAAAAAAGGAGGTAGAATTACTTTTGGAGATAATGGTTCTACAAGGATAGTTGGAAAAGGTAATGTTAGTCTTGAGAATGGAAATATTAAGACACATAATGCCTTTCTCTTGAAAGGTTCAAGAATAATCTTATAAGTGTAAGTAAAACATGTTATCAAGGTTACAAGCTCACATTTCATTCTAAAGGGTGTGAGATAAGGAAATAAGCTACAAGAAGACTAGTGGCAAATGGAAAAAAAACCTCAAGTGATGTATACATACTCGATGAAGTTAAATAAGAAAAATGTTTTATGGAACAAAAGATGAGAGTGATATCCCTGTCATATCATCAGTAAAAGGAAGCACAAGCTTAGGGGGATTAACCCTTTTCAATTGATTTCAAAGGGGGATAAGTTGTATACTGAGGAATATTTACAGACACAAGGAAAGTTGCAGACATGGGGGGTATCAAAATTGAATAAGGGTCCCCGTCAATGAAAAAGGGGGATATTTTTTTCATTGATGTCGAAGATAAGTGGAGACTATAGATGTCCAAGATAAATATTGCAAGATAGAGATTGTTGGAAATATTATTTTTGGATTTTTTATGCTTAGTTTGGATACCCTATCTTTGAATAAATTTTTACCCTAGATAAATATTGCAAGATAGAGATTGTTGGAAATATTATTTTTGGATTTTTTATGCTTAGTTTGGATACCCTATCTTTGAATAAATTTTTACCCTAGATACCTAGCTCAAATGGGAGCATGGGTTATATTGTTGGAAAAATTATTCTGAGACCTTTCCAATGGTATATGTAATTCCCTCTAACTCCCTAGGAATGAGGAGATATGAATTTTTCCACCTAGCAACCTAGGGATAAAATTTAGGTTGGCTCAACTAGTCTTTATAGGTCAACCCTGAAAGTGGGGACAAAAATACTATAAATACATGATAGATGTGCACATTTGAAGAGAATTCATCTGAGATATCAATTCAAAGCTGTGAAAAAGTGATATTATGCGTGTTAAAGGTGTTGGGGTGTCTTTTCGGGGTCTAAAGGTGTGTAAGAGGAGTTTTCTTGGGATTTTCTTTTTCTTAAGGTGTGTTATGAAGGAATAAAGGTCTGTGAAGATGAAATGTCCATTGTTTTGAGTTTGTGATGCTACAATGTGTGTTGTTTTGAGGTTGTGATGTTGTAGTCTGGGATAATATTCTGGGAATGATTCTATGATGCTCACTAGGGCATGAAGGCTACATGTGACTA
This sequence comes from Picea sitchensis, assembly GCA_010110895.2. Classification (NCBI taxonomy): domain Eukaryota; kingdom Viridiplantae; phylum Streptophyta; class Pinopsida; order Pinales; family Pinaceae; genus Picea; species Picea sitchensis. The sequence continues at coordinate 45,612 of SNQJ01S0039442.1, forward strand.
GGGTTTGAAGGATTTATGTGGAATGAATCATGCATGTGAATTAAGCAGTACTCTATGTATGAGGATATTATATTGGTGTCTAACATGCATTATTAAGTTGGTGATCAACTAAGGGGATTGGTTTCTCCAGGAGGTTGATGGTTCCAAATATTGTAACACTAGGATGGTGCCTATAGATGTAGTTGAGTTGGTGCTCAGTTGAGGAGATTGGTGTCTCCAACAGGTTGTTCCTACATCTTGTTGAGTTGGTGATCACTTAAGGATATTGGTGTCTCGAATAGGTTGGTGGTTATAGACATTTATAAATATATTTTTTTGTCTTTCTCTCGATTGGGTTTCCATGTTAAATTCTATGCATTATGATTTGAGTTTATATGCGATTATTGGTTCTCAGCTAATGAATTATTTTCGAATGGTTAAATAAAGTAAAATGTATCTTATACTTCTCCACCCCTCCTCTTAGTATAAGCATAAGTTCAACATGTCAAAGAAATTAGCAGTAACATTTTCATCTAAAGAGTTAATGAAAATACACATGCATATGTCATTGACATTCGCTCCTATGTTATCGCATGCGTTGGATAAATCATTGATATGCTCATCTACCATGCAAGTACCATTTATGGAAAACTTAGAAAAATAATCTTTAAACTTAGGAAGTGGTGCAATAACAAGGTTCAATTTTAGGGGTGAAGGAACATGCCAAGGAGTGTTATTCAAGTCTTCTTCAAACTAAAAAAGACTAAATTTATGGATTACTCTGGTTGGATTGGTTGTAGAAATAGTTGGGTTGATTGTACATGCTACTAAGAGTCTGTGAGGACCCTGTGGGGCAGTCATATTACTTGATACATATGGAGGTGTCCACTTAAAATTGGTCTTGCAGATGGGAGATTCAGATTCTGAATCTGAATAATAATGAACATTGTTTTTGCATAAACCTTCAAGGATTTGCTTCCTTCTCCCAACTTTAGATAATTAATTGAATTTAGGAGATTAACCTCAAAGTCAGCGTGACCTTCAAGGAGTTTGGAACATTAATGTCTCAAGGATGAGGGGGATGGTTAATATCTTGCCTCATAGTGAGTTCTCTTTGTTCATTCGCAACAATATCTTGGGTAATAATTTCCCAATAATTCTCAAGTTGTTCTCTAGTTTAGCGGGTGTCTACTATAAAATTAAATAATCCAAAGGTGGCACTAGTCTAGTCAAGGAAACCATTTCTATCATTAGGTTGTTGTCTCGAAAAAAGAGTAATGTGAGACAATAAGAGTAGTCATAAATAACCAAGAACAAAGGGAAGAAAGAGAGACAACAAATCTCAAGGAATATGATTGGTCGACTTATTGCAAAGGGGGTAATCTTGCGTACCCAAATTGGACTAACATGACAAAGAACAATAGTATTTCAGACTGGTTAAAGGTTTCTTCCATTGTCTCAACAACTGTGATTAGCAGCTAACATGCAATATCAATTTGACCTAAAACTTTAGGCTGTAAGAAAAATACTTCAATCATGAATATCTCAAGCTCTAAATGGTGTAAATTAGTAGAAAGGAAATAAAGGAATGAAAAAGAAACTATACAAGAAATAAAATGAACAACAAAAAGAAAAGAAAGACAAAAGAAGAGAATGTAGGTTCGGGGATATGTTGTTTCCCAACTGGAGGACTATTGAATAAGTCCCCAGTATGGTCGCCAAAAAATGTTAACGGGAGGTAATGAATGTTCCTAAGGTCAAATTTTCGACCTCTTCATCTTCTAAACCAAAAGGAGGTGGAAATGATCCCCCTTATTTTATAACCTTGGTCTTATCATAATCTCCGCCTTCATGATATTTCAAGCAACATAAATTAAGAATTACATAATATGTATACCATATAATTATAAATTGATAACAAACATGACATCACACATATGTGTACCAAATAACATAACAAACACATGAATGATTTTCTCTTGCCACTTTAAATAACTAGGTGAATTATTTATGTGATAACAAGATTTAAAATAAACAAAAATACAAGACATAACATTAAACCAGAACAAAAATATAAATTTACACAACAAAATAAGAAATATGAGATATACAAATTGAGAGAATAACATTCATATGAAAGAAGAGAAAAAAACTCAAAGAAATAAAATATGAATACGAAAACAAGTTTTTTTTATTCAATATTTCTTCATCAGTAAATTAGAATGAAAGTCTTAAATATTTTTCAAACTTCTATGAAATTTTGAACCAGAAACATGTTCTTTCATAGATAACTAGAGTTTACGGGACCACTTAACTACTATGTAAATGACAAACAAAATATTTTGGACTGACAAAGCTACAACAAGATTTTGTGAATGCTTTTGGACGTCAGTACTAGTCTCTTAGACAAAAAAAAACGATCAAAATTTGACCTCCAATTTTTTCATTTAAAAAAACCTCCATAGTGAGTGTAGAATGATCTTGATTTTTTAGGCTCGAGTCTTTATATAGTTTTCCACCATAGTGGTTAACAACTTCCAACATTTGTATTAACAAAAAAATGTTAAATAATTGTTAGTACGTGGTCACAAGAATATACCATGGTCTATTTTATGACCCCAAGCAACTTGGAAGAAGAATAAAAGGAAAATAGAACTCAATTTTGAAGTGTAACAATCAAACATAAGTCAAAAGGGGGAGGGACTCCTTATCCATATAATTTCTCATTGATGAATAAATTCCCAAAATAATTTGATGATTTCCATGACTATTTCCAACCATCACGTACATGTAGTAAACTAAGCAAAGTGACGTTGTGGATATCTAGCTATAAAAATCAAATTAGACCAACACACATACAACGTACATGATTAACCATGGCATATCATGGAAACGACATGGTGTGTATAAGATCCAACACCATACATCCACCATCGATCCCTCACCTAGCATGTTTAATATGGGGGTACACCAAATCTACTCCACCAGACATGCATTTAAACCATTAGCTCGGATCTTAAGTAGCATATCACACATGTGTCTGGTAGTGGATTCGTGGAACACAAAGTAAACAATGAAGCTTCATGTACCTTTGAAATATATAACCATGCTCAACATCTATGCCACCATTTTTTCTAATATAAGCCAAGTTTAATATATCAAATCCATCGAATTTATTAATAAAATGTTAGAGTTCAACACAATCGTTCCACATGAGCTTTGTGATATATATTGAATTTTTATATTGTTTTCAAAACAATATAACACCAAACTATCAACCATACCAAGGATTCATGTGGTCCTCTAACTTAGATCATGCTTATAAAAGAAATGTGCACCATACAAATGCAAATTTTAATATAGTGCCCAAACTCATATGGATTTTCTTTTTCATATTGTTTTAACTTGTGCAACTTGAACAAAATTGAGTCGGTCTTCACACCATGCAAGCCATGCAATCAATGTAGATAATATTTTCTTAGGAAAGGCCCCCTTCTTTTGATTTCTTTGAAATGACACAACAAGCATATCAAAGCAATTAAATGGTGAACATTGTTTGTGAAAAGATGAGGTCAAGTAAATGTAAACAAAATATAATTTCACAAAACTTTGTGGAATTTGGTCATGATTCCATTAAAAGCGTTAACATAAGGGAATATGGGGATACTCACAGGTCAAGAGGTCAAGTAGAGCTTGTGTTTTGTGCATTTTGGTTGTAAATGCATAAATAGTTTTACCCTAGCCTCATATCAACCTAATTACCATGAAAAAATCACACAATGGAAAGGAAATGCAAGCTTATTTGTTGCTTAGAGCTTACCTTGTCCATTTCTCTTTGGTTTAGTGTATTTTGTGTTGAATACACGGTGGGCTCGACCTCCATTACCACATTGAAACAAAATGCACAAGACCATGACCAAACGTCTTCAATGCTGGCCACATATACCCAACAAACTTATCGTGAAAGATTTGGTTTATGCAACATAGTTCGATTCTTACTTGCAGAGGAAAAAGTCTCATATAATGAGCAAAAGAACATTGAATCCAACCAATCCAAGATTTCAAACATTCATAGGTAGGAAAGGGAAAGGTTCCCCCTAGTGCCATAAAAATCCATGCAAATAATATAGGGTGGAGCCAATAGTTTGACTTCCAAACACCATTAGCAACTTGGTAGAGATTACCTAGACTACTGAAGAAAATGGTCATCTAAGAACACAACAAAGTATATAATTTATAATGAATTCTTCGAGAAGCATCATCAAGATAGGGTCAATTCCAAGCATCATGATCAAGAAATAAGAGTCCTAGTGTAATGCTTGTTCATATTAAGGCCAATAATACATCATTCATCCCATTTTTTTTACTTGAAAAAAAAATTGAAAGCATAAGGCAACGATGGTTGCAGCATAGTACACAAAGTTATAGCATCAAATTGCACCATTTATGCCCTTAAAAAAATAAAACCAAAAAATCTACAACTATTCTACTGCATATAATTTTTATAAAGAGATGGATTACCTATTCTGATTGCATGGAAAAAACTATATTATACAACTTACTAACTATGAGATTAGAAACAAAATTTTATCCAAGGGTTTGATGATAGGAGACTCAAAATTGAAGGATAAATAAATTACTAAAGATTCTTATATTCACATGGTTCTTGAATATGGAGAAATGGATTTTGATTAGATTATTTTGCACACACAATAGGAAATAGGTGTTGTGAGAAATCAAATAGTTCAGAATTGTTGAGAGATCAAAGTACAAAAACAATTAATTGTGGGTGACCATTTTTTCAAGTATCCATGTGTAGGGAACAAATAACCTTTCACACAATCTATTGTGGTACCATTTATAAGGATCAATCTAATTCTTCTGCATATTTTGTATATGGTGCACTGAAGAGCTAGGGATTTATAGTTTCTTTAGATACCACCAAGCTAGCATGTATCATTTACAATCACTATGTTGCAATAATACAATAGAACACATAAATCTTGATGGAAGGATCTCTTTGCTTGTTGAAAACAATACTCATAGAATTTTGGTGTTGTTTATCTTGACAATGGTTGTAAAGAAGGAAGTTGCAAACATTATATCTACTAAGTGCATCATCCTCACCAATATTGACATGGACCGTTATGAAAAACATACCACATGCAATTTTCCTCAATCAACACCTCAACCTCTACCAAAGCACATTCACTATAAAACTTCAACTACTGATATGATGTTGCTATTACAATTTTTGTTTTCATCCTCACTATATGTTTTAAAAAACTACAATGTAATTTTTATGGACTCACAAACCTATGCATAGGTATTCGGGGCACAACACATTATTATTGTTTGCTACATTTATGAAGTACCGATCTTCCTAAACTAAGAGGAATTCTAGGATGATTTTAATCTAAAATGACAGAAACTTATGTGACATAAGAAACCACACATCCCCAAGAGCATGAATCCCCAAAGTGCACGTCCCATGAGGGTGCACACATAGAGAGATAGCTTGTTTTTTATGAATAATTTACACAATTAACCTTGAGATGCATACAAGTAGTTAAGTAGATATAATTTAATACTTTTTTATAATAAGGTATAGCATTTTCAAAAGGCTATATGAATTCCATTTCCTCATGAATAAAGAAAGAAATATATTTTGAGTTCTTTTATGTTCTATCTCATTTCTTATTATTGGGGTTTTCTTTGCATATATTGTTAGTTTTCAAATGTGATTCGCCTTGTGCCTCATCAACTACACATTTGTGTGAGTTAGTGAGAAATAAATGAACTGGTGTTGTGGTAACAAAATCACTTGATCTGAAAATGATCTTTTAAAGACTTTGGTTAAGTTTATGCATGAGTTGATTTACCATTTAGGAATTAAGTGAATAAGTTTAATGAAAGAATGTTGCATCCATATGAACACATCAAGAACAACAAATGAACAATAAGAACAACAAACCATAACACCAAGCTTGATAATGGAGTTCGACACAAGTTTACCTACGTCTCTGGGCCTTTGTATCAGTGGGGAAGGATTCTTATTAAACTTCAATGCTTAAAGAATACAAAAGAAAGACTTACATAACAGCTTCTGGAACCACCTTTCAGATCTGCAACTTCTGGACAGAAACAAACATCACAATTGGCTGGAACAAGAAATTCTGACTTTTGAGTATGAAGTCGGCTATGCTTGGCTGGACACCTTGGGATCTGGAAGCACTTTTCTGTTTGGCTACTCGGATGCAAAAACATAAGCCATATTCAGACTCCCCTATAAATTATGCAAATTTTGATAATAAAGTCGACCTACTTCTGAACATTCCCTTGACATGAATCCCAATGTTGCGCCCTGTCATATCCGTACAGTCTCGATTTGCATGCCAAAAAAAATGATTTTCTTGATTTCTGTTCCCGGATAAATAAGTCAAAATCCACCAAGTTTAGAGGCAATTAGCTAGATTTAGCAACAGTTAGCCATATTTAGCAAGATTCTGCCAGATTTGGAGGATGTCCGCTAGATTTAGTGGAACCACCAGATTTGGAGAAATTCACCAGATTTGGCCTTCGAGAAGGTGCCACGTGTCAACTCCTCATTGGGCCATGTGTCACCTCATCATTGGCCCAAGCCATGCCAGCCTACCCAGTCATCTTCCACGTGTCTTATGTATGCCTGCCACATCATCGTACGACCCTGCCATGTGTCATTCATACAACTACCATGTCATCGTACGACCCTACCATGTGTCATTCGTACGACCCAGCCACGTCATCATATGGCCCTGCCACGTGTCATCAGTACGGATGCCAAATCATCGTACGGACCTACCACATGTTGCATCTGTACAATGCCACATCATCGTGCGACCCTGCCACATGTTGTGTCCTACAATGCCACTTGTCACCTCCGTACGGTGCCATGTGTCACTTCCATACTGGTTCAAGTCAGCCCTGAAAATGCCAAAAAATGGCTACCACGTGTCAGCCTCTCATGCTTCCATGTGTCATGATGACATCATCATGATGTATTGATGATGCCATCCATTGACTTTGACCGTTGAATTTGACCTGTTGACTATGACTTTGACTTTTTACCTATTTGACCTAAACTTCAGATTGCAATAAGTTTTGCATACAGTGTCCATTTTTGGAAAAGAATTTATGGACGAAATCAACTCAATGAGCCCGACATGATGGTCCTGGTTTCATCTGATTTCGAGAAAATTTTATTTTTAGGCCTTCCTAGATCCATTTGGATCACACCTCCCCACTAAGACCTTTTGGTCCTCCAAAAGGATATTAACCAGTCATCAAGTGTGGGATAGGCCTCCCCACTTGTCCTTTGTCTTTAAACTCTGTCCTGTGCACTTGTCACATCATAATCAATTTCATAATAACCATGACAATTGAAATAATATAGTTAGTCATTTGAACTCATTCACATCTTACTAAAGCCACTACCATCCATGTAGATAACATTAGCAATGATAACATCATAAATATGACTGAAACTGAACCAATATGTTTGAATGGATTGCACAACATTAAACTTATCTTGAAGCAAAGTATGATTGAATTCCCATCCTACAACCATCTCATGTTCATGCTTAAGATCAACTGCTTTACTTGGCATAATTATAGGTGTATTTCTTACATAAGGTGCCTTCTTTAATTGTTCCATTGTTAGAAGAGATTGATTTTCTTTTATGTGATAAGCATGTACAACATATTCATTTCCTTTCTTAAACAAGTGATATTGATTATGTTCCCTGTAGAATATTGCTTTGCGATCATATAAATAAGGGTTGCCTAAGACCATTCCACATGTTTCTAGCGGCACCACATCACATCTTAATTCATCCACATACTTAGATGTAATTGCAAAATTTATGATACATTGCTTTGTTATGGGAAATTTATGATCTTTTCTTATCCGATTTAGTGAATAGGGTTTGTGATGCATCTTAGTGATTAATCCCAATTTCTTAACCACTTCTTCTAAAATTAAGTTAGATTGAGATCCATTATCTATCAATGTGTCGATCTTAGTATGTTTCATTATGACCCTTATGTGAAACAATTTACTTCTATAATCATAACCATCACCAATTTTACCTATCAAACCAACTACTGTAATCTTAGACTCTTCACCTGGAACATCTAGCATCAAATCCATCTTACAAAATTCATCTGTTTATTCCTGCACTGACTGTCCTTTTCTTAACTTAAGATTTTTCCATTCAATTAAAGACTTTTCCTTCTATCCCAATGGATAGAACTTTTTTCTAAGTGTGGAAATAAAATCATGCCATGATGGAAAAATATTACCAACTTGTTGAGTTTCATGTTGCATCTTACTTTGCCACCAGATGAGAGTTGTTCCTTCAAGACGAAGCGATGCCAATTTGATTTTGGTTGCCTCATATTTGATTTGTTGCACATTACAATATACCTCCATTTGTCTAACCCAATTATCAAGTTTCTCGACATTAAATTCGCCACCATACATAGGTAAAACAAATTTTACATCAAATTTAAGTAATGGCATATCAGGCTTATGTTTATTGGAATGTTTTCTTGAAGAAGTAGTATTTGAACTTGTACTTGAAGAAGAAGAAGAAGATGTAGATGAAGGAGGTGAAGGAGGATTTTTTGGAGGGTCCTCTCCTTCTTCACTTTTGTCTTGCTTTGAATATCCCCATTGAATCATTCTCTTCCGTTCCAAGTAATCATCATACAACACTTTTACCATCTTTGACATGGAAAAGAAAGTTCTTTGAAACTCTCTTTCGTTTTAAGAAAGTCCTTCTTCCGATGCCATCCTCTCACTTTGGGATGTCCTCTTTCTTGATCCAATCTTCGGATCTCCTTATACAAGCTCTCCTTCACCACGACTTAGCTTTTCCTTGGTAATCATGCAAACTCAAACAACCAACTGTCAACCTGCTCTGATACCACTTGATCTGAAAATGATCTTTTAAATACTTTGGTTAAGTTTATGCATGAGTTGATTTACCATTTAGGAATTAAGAGAAGAATCTTAATGAAATAATGTTGTAGCCATATGAACACATAAAGAACAACAAATTAACAATAATAAAAACAAACCATAACACCAAGCTTGATAATAGAGTTCGACACAAGTTTGCCTACATCTCTGGGCCTTTGTCTCAGTGGGGAAGGCTTCTTATTAATTTTCAATGCTTAAACAATACAAAAGAAAGGTTTACATAACAACTCATGAAACCAGCCCCCCGGGGGCACCTCAATTGGAAAGTGTCGTGATATGAAGTTCTATGAGGTTCCGAGTTCAAATCCCCCTGATTTACCTGTGCCTGCGGAAGGGGAATACGTATGGCACCTAGAGGTTATAGTGGTAGCAGTCGAAATCGACCCCATGTCATGTGAGTACGGGACCGACGCAGTTGTCGATTCCACCAGTCATAAAAAAAATAGCTCCTGAAACCACCTTTCAAATATGCAACTTCTGGATAGAAACAGACATCAACATTGGTCGGAGAGAAAAATTATGAGACTTTTGACTATGAAGTCGACTATGCTTGGCTTGACACCTTGGGATTTGGAAGCATGTTTCTGTTCAACTACTTGAATGCAAAAACATAAGCCATATTCGGACTCCCCCGAAATTCTACAACTTTTGAGTATAAAGTTAACATGCTTCTGAACAATCCCTTGGGACCTCCCCTTAGTATGAATCCCAATGTTGTGTCATGTCATACCCATATGGTCTCGATTTGCATGCCAATTTTTTTTCTCGATTTCTGTGCCCGACTAAATAAGCTAGATTTTGCCAAATTTAGCGACAATTAGCCAGATTTAGCAAGATTCCACTAGATTTGGTGTAACCTCCATATTTGCACAAATCTACCAGATTTGGCCTTGTAGAAGGTGCCACATGTCATCTCCTCATTGGGCCACGTGTCACCTCATCATTGGCCCAAGCCACATAAGCCTGCCTAATCATCTGCCATGTGTCATACGTATTTTGTCACATCATTGTACAACTCTGCCATGTCATCATACACCATGCCACATGTCATTCATATGACTACCACATCATCGTATGACCCTACCATGTGTCACGTTCGTACAGTTCCACATCATCGTACGACCCTTCCATGTATCGTGTCCATACATTGCCACATCTCACTTTCGTACTGGCCCAAGTCAGCCCTGAAAATGCCAAAAATGACTGCCACGTGTCAGCCTCTGGTGCTACCACTTGTCATGATGACATCATCATGACATACTATTGACATCATCCATTGACTTTGACTTTTACTTTTTACCTATTTGACCTAAACTT
>SNQJ01S0039442.1:55940-90539 GCA_010110895.2 Picea sitchensis
CAGAAAAATATATATATATATATATATATGGCTGGAATCAGCTTGACGAGCCCAACGCAATGGCGATGGTTTCGTCCAATTCTGATAACTTTGATTTTTAGGCCTTCTTGGATCCATTTGGATCATCACTCACCAAGGTGCAACCTACAACATTAATTTGAGGCAGTCCAGAGGGATAGTCAACTTTTTCTATAAGTAGGCTTATGCATGGAGTTGAAAGAGTGTGGAGTTTCACTTGACCAACAAAAATCTCAAGTTTATATCAATCTAATAGTTGAAGGTGGGCATTTGAGGCAGTCCAGAGGGATAGTCAACTTTTTCTATAAGTAGGCTTATGCATGGAGTTGAAAGACTGTGGAGTTTCACTTGACCAACAAAAATCTCAAGTTTATATCAATCTAATAGTTGAAGGTGGGCACTTGTTGCATGATATTTAATAGTATGAAGACAAGTGGGTTGAAGTAAATAGTGAGATGTTAATGAGGAGTCACTCTACTTTATTGAGTCCAAGTGAAAAGAAATCATAGGCCATTAAATAAAGGTTTAATCCTTATTATGAAGAGGAATTTAAGTATAAATAGAAGGCGAAAGTCTTCAAATAACAAAAGTAAAATGAAGGTGGAAATGAAACCCTCACCAAAAATGAAAATAGTTGGGCAATATATGACTGCCTTGGAAATAGGAAACCATTGCAGCAACCATGTGAGGGATGAACCTAAAGAATTATTTGTCTCTAAATATGGCAAAGTGTTGGTTGTAATCTTAGTTTTAGAAACCAGTGGAGGTACCAATTCTAAGACATCCATGGAATTCCTAAATAGGAATAAAAGTTGTGCACGCATTCCCTTTAAACCATGATAGTTATAACCAAAGAAAATGTTTATCTACATAACCCAACAACATATTATATGCTTCTAAATTTTCACCGTCCAAGAAAACAATGATCCTATTTATCAACCATATCAATGCATAAGTAAGATATTAAACTAGGTTTTCTTCATCAATCCAAATACATCACAATACTACTCTGTAGTTCAACTATTGTAACCAACTACAAAATCTATTCTTGAGTCTACCCACAAGTAAATTATTGTTGAGTCCATCCAAGAAAACAATGATCCTATTTATCAACCATATCAATGCATAAGTAAGATATTAAACTAGTTTTTCTTCATCAATCCAAATAGGTCACAATACTACTCTGTAGTTCAACTATTGTAACCAAGTACAAAATCTATTCTTTAGTCTACCCACAAGTAAATTATGCATGTATGGATTTGAGCCCAAATTTTCTACAAGCATACAACCACTTAACTATCTTAACACAAGGTTAATAATAATGAGCCATATCTTACATCCCATGCATGCATATGTATATAACTAGAGATATGTGGCTGAGATTGCTTAAAAATATTCCATACATGATATGTACTCAAAAATTTGTTGTAAGGATAAAACCAAACACAATGTGCATACAGTTCTTTATTAGACCTAGATATATGTTGTAATTTTTAGGATTATGTAGTCTCCAAATTCAAATATATTTTTAGAACAAACCAAGATCCATAAAATATACATTGGTATTTAGAAGGATGGCCAAAAGTGGTTTGAACATGCACAAAAAGTTACTAAATAGGGCCTTCATGAATAATAAAGTCCTAGGTCATCCCAACTCATTAAAAAAATGTTTGTAAACAACAATTTAGTTCATTTATTTTGCATTGAGGAACACAAAAAATCCATATCAAACACCATTAATAACATCAACTAAAATTGGTTGCATATATTCATTATTAATACGTTTCCAATGCATGTCTCGAACTGGGTTTTGAACTGTTCAAAGAGGTTTTCGTATCAAGCTTCAAACACCACCTAGGCATGCATTCAACAAGCAATGAACAATAATAATATGTTACCCATTGTGCCCCAACTCTTCCATCACGGGTAATATTATGCCACAATTTGTGCATAAATGTATGCACACTTTGATTCTAATATCATGTCATCTAATTGCAAGGTGGATAACCATTCAAACCATAGATAATCCATTCATATGTAGGTTGAAATCAACCTCAACATATATGTTGCATAGAGTAAGGAAGCAAAGATTTGGTTTTAAAAATATTCGGGTTAGGGCCTCACATACTTTCCCTCTCATACACATGTCATAGATATCAAGTATTGGAGTTGTATATTTCAATGCTCATAATCATAAACAAAGCAGTGCAAGAGGTCAAGTAGAGCTTGTCCTTTGTGCATTTTGTTGCAAAACAATGAGATATAGAGAGCTTATGAAAATGGGTTCCTACCCAAAATAAAAAAGAATGAATTAATCAGTTAATGGAGGTTGGAAATGCAAAAATAGTTTTACCCTAGCCTCATATCAACCTAATTACCATGCAAACATCACATAATGGAAAGGAAATGCAAGCTTACTCCTTGATTAGAGCTTACCTTGTCCATTTCAATTGGGTTTAGAGGACTTGGTGTTGAATACATGGTGGGCACGACCTCCATTAACACATTGAAACCAAATGCACAATCCCATGACCAAACGCCTTCAATGTTGGACACATATACCCAACAAACATACCATGCAATATTTGGGTTATTCAACATAGTTTGATCCTTACTTGCAGAGGAAAAAGTCTCATATAATGAGCAAAGGAACATTGAATCCAACCAATCCAAGGTTCCAAACATTCAAAGGTAGGAAAGGGAAAGGTGACCCCTAGTTCCATAAACATCCATGCAAATAATTTAGGTTGGAGCAGGATGGCCAAAAGTAGTTTGAGCATGCACAAAAGGTTACTAAATAGGACCTTCATGAAGAATTGAGTCTAACATACTCAATAGTCAAAGATTTTAAAGAGGTTACTAAATAGGACTTTCATGAAGAATCAAGTCTAACATAATCAAATAGTCAAAGGTTTTAAAGGAAACCTCGCTGTTATAGATACTTGTAATTCCCTCATCATTAGAAATGATAGATTCCTATGGATAATTTGATATCTCAAATTACATTACCGAGGATGCAGTTATTTTTCTAGATGGAAAAGTATATTACTTTGTGGATGAAAAATATTGTTGTATTATGATTTATGGCTCTCCAATGCACTCTTCCCTTTTTCCACAATATGTTATGGATAAATTCATTATCTTTTATTTATGTAGATAATTGACCTCTCTATATGAGGAATCCATGTAGAAGTGATGTCCACATTTCCTTAGAATTTCTTTTGGGTTTGTAAGGCATATTTATTCTAACCCTGGGCACTTGTTCAATAAAGCAAAAAATATTAACTGATATCAATTGGGCACTAATGAAAGCCTTTACTGTTTGGCACCAAGTATTTATATTTTGGGAGATATCCTAGATTTTAAAAATCCCTAAGGAAATCACTAACAACAAAAATTTTGTGACAATAAAGATATGAAATAGTTATGGGAAGTGAGGACTAGAAAAAGAATGCATGGAGCAGCGTCAAGAACCAAAATCAAAATATAAATCATCATATCAATCATACAAATAAATTGCAATTAGAAATGAAATAACAACTCAAATATCTAGATATTCAATGATTGTCCTCGTATGATATTCATTTAAAGTTGCTCCAATATATCTCCTCCATTGATGTTCTAGAAACATATAACCAACAAAAGAATCAAAAAATAATAAAATAGTTTTAACAAACATTTTAATGACTAAATAATAATTAAAAGACTTGAGTGCATTAATACCTTAATGATCTCCTCTTAGTTTCGAGAATAATATATTGAGTAGTCTAATATTGAGCAAATCTCCTCTTTTGATGGAGCACGTCGAAAGCTCAAATATTCTGATCGCTGCTTTGTTGAATTTAGGGAAGATTTCCAAGATTATCCAAATCCTAAATTATTCTCTACTAATAATGGCCAACAATGTGAAGGTGGAAAATATTATGGCCCCCCCCCCCCCCAACAAAAAAAAAAAAAAAAAAAAAAAAAAAAAAAAAAAAAAAAAAAAAAAATTTTGAAAGAAACAAATTAAGATTCTTGCATAAACACTAGCAAACAACAGATTCATAAAGAAACATATGTGGATTTGTGCATAAAGAAACATATAGTAGTAATTCATTAACATATAATATCTTATTCATTCATTCATTAATCATAGACACAAAATACTTCATCTCAATACATTTTATCATCAAAAATATAAGTTTTAGAATATGGTACATGATGTTTTGTATTACATAGATAGTACAATCATTTATTTTTCATTTCATATGAATTCAAAAAAGGATTTCACGATCCTTTAGTTATCTCTTTACCTCGCATGTATTATTGACTTAATCTCAAGTTGTGTAAAATCACATCTAGGCTACCGCATGTATTGCATCATCAACTGCAATAAGGAAGAAATGTTAAATTGATATCCGAAGTTATTATTATTACAAGTATTTCATTAAAATGAGCATTTGAGCGGATCTTTACTTGCTTGAGTAGAGGAGGCAAGATAAATAGTTTGGGATGCAACCATATGTTTGTCTTCTTATCTAGCCTCATCCTCTAGATGCTCTAGAGTTTAAACATGAAAGGCTATAATTAATACACCATTTGTAATTGAATATTTTTAAGTGTAACTATAATACATTTTTATAGCACATGAAATACATCCAATACCAAGATGCACACCACCTTCATTAGGTGCCACTCTACCATCACTAGGATGTTTTCCTCCAGTGGGGACACTTGTTTATTCATTGGTTTCCTGCTTAAAACAAAAAAACACAATACTTTATGGCTAAAAATGATAATCGATAGATGGCACAAGTAATAAACTATAAATAATCTTCATGATTTTATTTACTCGTGTGTTTGTTTGAGTGTCTAAGGTTGTGTTTCCAAGCGCTTTTGTGTTCAACCACAGTTTTAAAGTCTTGCTTGAAATAAATCTTGAGGTATTCCTGTGTTGGAGCTTCTTTTTACTCTATGCCCTGCAATTTTTTCATAAGAACATGAATTTCGCTTCTTATGTGAAACTAAATTAAAAATTTTAACAATATACCATTTGATGTAATTGATTTTTTTTATAATTTACAATTTGTAATGTAATTAATTTCGAAAGTAAATCCACCCAAGCCAAGTCTGTGTTTCCCGTGTTTTTCTATCCCGACCTTGGTGGCTTTGATGTGATTGGGAGCCTATATTGAAAAGTTTCAAATACATAATTATATGTTGCAATGATGATAGAGCATCATAATTACATTATTAGTAGTGTCTCATACCTTCCTAATCCGGGTGGTGTCTTTCCTTCTTTCAAAGCATCTTCTCGTTTGTATCTTCCAGGGACTTCCCACTCCTCCTCATGAATCATCGATGTTTCCATACCTATGGTTCGTTTCTAGATGAACCCTATGTTGGTCCCATAGATATTTTAAATGTGTGCCTATTTTTTAGGAGACTCCAAATTTATTGAAGGTACCCTCACCGAACAAGCCAACCAACTTATTAATGAACTCATATTTTAACTTGTAACTTTGGAATTTCATCGTGTGCGCATGATGGGCCCAAAGACATCCAATGCCATGTCATCCATGCATCTATAAAATGCATCATTTCCTACAAAACAATATTATCATTAGTTAAAATAATCACACATTATACATAATTTTCAATTAGATTGTACATAATAATTAAAGGACATCTTAAATACTTGGAATCTTGTCTATTTTCATAGGGATGAGTTCATTGTCTACCAAAAAGGAAACAAGTAGTGTTTCCATGCTAGTGACACAGGAAAATCCAGAGATATGATTCAAAATGTGAAATTCCATGTTTTGCATCCACAACATCCCATGCATATTCCGACATGTGTTGGTCAAGGTCAGGTATAGTACTAACATCGAACCCCCGCTGAGGTGTAACGGTCTCATCGGTGTAGTACTAAACATAGACACTGACTCGGGTGGTGTACCTGTGATGATGTTTCTTTTCCAGAAATGATGCTGGTACCAATACTAACCTCAGAGGGCACACACCTTAGGATAAAAGTCCACAAAACAACTCAAAATAAAGAGTTTTTATTGGACTTATAAGAGTATATAAATTGAAATCCAAAATAAAAAAATGGGATAATTAAATATATTTCTTAACCCATAGTGATCAATTATGTCCATCAAGGCATCAATTCTTTCATTTATCTCTTGTCTACAAACTGAATCCAAACTGTGCTGAGTTCCATGTTTTCTCACAATATTCCTTATCGCTTTTATTTGGGTCTGGAGGAAAAAATTCTTCCTTCAGAGTATCCTCGCGGATCGACTGAGTTGTTTCCTTCCCTCTAATACCCTCGATAAGCGATATTAGAATTGTTCTAACGGTCAGAGGTATCTAACGCCTTAAGTAACCACTCACATGACCAAATAAAAGATCAACACACCATGTTTCTTTACTGCATAAACCCCATGTGGAAACATCCACTCCACCCCAGCCCAACTCTTACTCTGGAGCAGCTTTATTAATGAAAATAAAAATATTACGTAGAGATTTTACAAGAGAGTTTCTCACAACCTAACAATCGATACTGAATCTCCATGCTCTTTAAATAGAGAGATCATGGACCAATCGGGTAAGTTAAGCCACATATCAATAGCCGCTAAGATCGAGGAGAGTATGAACTGGCCTGGATCACCGCCGGGAGTATATCGCGGATCGCTCTGATTCTCAAACCAGCAAATGTATACTAATGCATACTAAAGAAATACACTTTTACCTAACGCTATATTAGACCAAGGATCTTAACTAACTTCTAAGGGTCTAAATATCCTAACATCCCCTCTTTAAGAACAACTTGGGATAGGATTGAAGGATTTACAATAATGACATAATAGAGAAGGAAGGAGGCATTAGGAGCCTATCCCCTAAATGACAGCAACTTGATTGAACTCCTAACATAGATCAAGTTTGGAAATCCGGCTTCAGAAGAGTAGTCTTGTGAAAATGTCTACAACTTGATCTTCCTCAGAGGAAGTGTGCGAGCACTTCAATAACTTGATCATGAAATGAGCTTCATGAAGTGCATGTGTAGCTCATGTGTTTACTACGCTGATGTTGAAATGGGTTCCTCCTTGCAGGAGCTTTTTGATGGCACTTTGATTGTCACAACAAAGCGTGATTAGGTACTTCTTCTAGAATTCAAACTATGAAAGGATATGTCAAAACCACAAGGATTCTTAACTTGCATTAACCACTACATGGTACTCTGCTTCTACTGAAGAAAATGCAATAGCCTATTGTTTCTTACAAGCCCAAGTGATAGGTCCTAAAACAAAGCTGAAAATACAACTCATGACTTCCTCATCATCGAGGTCACCCCAATCAACTGCTGAAACCAAATCCGTCAAGGGAGTCCTCTCGAATCAGAATGTAATTCCTAAACCGAATAGCATCTTCACTTAACATAAGTATCCTTTTAGCTGCTTTCGAATGTATTTCATGTGGTGTTTTCATATATCTAGCAACAAGACCAACAACAAAGGAAAAGATCGTGGATCGTATGAGTCAAGTATAAGAGGCTACCATCTAACTGACGATACAAAGTGTCATCAACTCGTGGAGTAGAAGTACATGGAAGAAAGCTTGACTCTTAGACTGAAGGAGAAGGGTCAGTTTCATAATCGGCCCATGTAAAGTTTACAGCAAGTATACTTAGATCGAAAGAAAATTTGGCTATTATTTGCAAAACTTCTGAGCTGCTGGCAGTGCAAAAAGCCAAGTCCGGCCATTTCAAATTTCTCTAAGTCGGTTTCTATTACGGTTTAAAAAGTTTTGAGTCACTACCGCATGATACAAGGTCATCAACATAAAGGACAAGGGATGATGAGATGGCTTCCTACTTCTTGGTATAGACATTAGAATAAGAATGGCATCTAGAGAATCCACAATAAGAAAGCTATCCATTTTGGCATACCTGCTCGAGCTTGCTTGAGACCATAAAGATACTTCTTAAGGTGAAAAACAAGGCTAGTTTCATTCTAGACATAGCCAAGATTTTGTTTCATGTATATTTCTTCTTACATGGGAATTTGTAAGAAGGAAGATTTAACATTCATCTGATGTATCTCCCATTTATGAGAGACAACAAAGGAAAAAGAAAGGCATATTGAATTCATTTTTTCTATAGGGGTAAATTTTTCATTATAGTCAATCCCTTCAACTTGGGAAAAACCTTTGGCAACTAATCGAAACTTGTGTCCGGCCAATTTGCATTTGATGCATACTTAGTTCCAGAACGGCATTCGGTGATCGAACAAGTTTTCTTCCTTTGGGAATAGGTACAAGATCCCAAGAATCATTAGCCATTAAAGAACGATACTCCTCATTGTATCCTAACTGGATGACCTCAAGCTTCTCAGAAATGTCTCGATCATGACTTCAAACTAAGTCCAAAAGAGAAGAGGCTCTTCCAAACTGAATGTGTCCGACCGACCAAGGATCAATCGAATAAGATCACTCACCGCTTCTCATGTTGAACGGTCCCATATAGGAAGTGGTGGAACCGGTGCTTGTTCAAGTTCAAAGGACTCATCCGAAGGAATGTCAGAAGTGGAGAGGTGGATTTTCTATCCTCACTTTCACTCATCCAATGCTAACCTATTAGGAGCAGAAGGCATTAACCGGCCAAAGATGGCCTCGGGGTGAAATAAAGAAGGAACAAACGATGAATTAGGCTCGTAAGCCAAGATATGTTCATCAAATTTAACATCTTCAAGAATAATTCCATTACAATGTGGCTTAAGAAGTCTATAACCTTTGACATCTCTCGTATCAACTAATCAACATACACTTCTACCTTTAGGTCAATGCTTTTTTCATCAGGAATGTGAGCCCTTGTTATACTGCCAAATACATGGAAGGACTTACATCTGGTTTAATTTTTAGTCCAAGCCTTTGGTGTTATATTTTAAGAGCCTTGGTGGGAGTACAATTTACTATGTAATTTGAATATTGATTGTTTCTACTTTAACATCAGAGACTTAACTCCTTTAGATTGGATCATCATACACTAGCCTACTTTTAATGTGCTGCTCTTCTCTGCCAGTCACCCATCTTTGGCCGTGGTGTATATGGAATACCGTGTTGTAATTTTGGATGCCCCGCAGGGCTAAGAATTGTAAAATTATTATTTAATTATTATTCACCTCCATTATCCGTCGAACCTTTGAATTTGATGTCCTGCATTGCTTTCTACAAGGGCCTCGGTGAGGGCTCCAAAACTTGTCAAAACTGTACTGAGTTTTCGGCAGGCGCAAACCTAAGTACGTGATGGAAAAGTCATCAACGAAAAGTTAAGAAATACTTGACCCGTAGTTGAAGGAGAAGAAAGTGGACCATAATAAATCACTGCGGAAATGTGTTTGTGTTGATCTCGAGTATGCGCTAAGAGGCACGCTTTTCAACTCCGCCCCGATGATGTTTGCCGGTGAACACAACTCTATTACAAACACCATCTCCTCGTGATGAAACAAGAGGGAATACTACTACCATCCTGTTGATTACATAGTTGCTGTACCGAGCCGATAGTTTAGATGACCAAACCGCCACATGCCAAAGTTTGTTCAAGTTACCGCTATGAGCAACAAAAATCGATGGAAAAGATGATGACACAAAGTTAAAGTCAAACTTGTACAATCTCGTAATATCATCAATAATTCTAGTTGCAAGAATATGCTTAGGATCTTTTAGGATCCTTGATTACAACTTGTGAGGTGAAAATCGACGGCTTTACCTTCACCTGAATGAGCCATTTGATATATCGATAGAAGGTTACAAGAAAGATCCGGGAACAACATAATACATCATTAAATGACCATTTTCACCGGAATCTTCGTTCCAAATCCTACAACACCAAGAGATCTATCATCACCAATAACATTTCCTCGCTACATTCATTTAGGAGCAAGTAAAATATGGCTTTATTCTAGCTTACAAAGGATAAGATGTGCTCCCCGGACTAATAAGCCAATCATCGGCATAGCGTAGTAGTAGAAGGTGTATTGAAGGAAAACTGTAGCGTAAAGTGCATGTCCATGAGAAGAAGAAGAAGAATCAATAATCGACAGGCTTCATCACGCTTCTATAATGCATTCTCTTTGAAACATCCTGACCTATCATGACTATCATCTTTATTACAAAAGTTCAAATGTTTGTTAGTATTCTTTTATATTTTGATCCCTTTGTCACCATTAGGAGTTGAAGCTTCCTGAGCTGGCTCTGGGGACCCTAGGTTGTTCGTTGTAGCTTTGTGATGTTTCTCGATACTTGCCTATCTTTCTACTGGCAACTAAGGCTTTGTTTGAAGTACCTCAAGTTGTTGATCACTCCAAGTTGTATGTTTCTATCTTCCTCTAATCAAGGAAGTACAAAAGGGCTCAAGAGAGGGTTTCCTATGTTGCTTGTTCTCCTACAACCTCTTCTTCTTGATGGCATAGAAGGTAGATACAAACATGCATTACACTCACCTAGCTTAGAAAGAATAAGATATATGCAACGCCTTCCATTGTTATCTCACATTCTTCACATAAAAGTTCCAGTGTTTTAAACTTAGATAGATAGTCTCCAAGGCAAGAAAATCACTTGGACTCAAGGTCAGATTTGATTTCTAACTATCAGGCTCACACATTGATTTTACCAAACACATATTCAATCGTGTTCTAAGCTTCTTCGGAGTCATCAATTCCTTGAAGGTGGTACCTTAGATCGGTGAGAGATGACATTCCAATTAGTCCACAATGGCTTTGTCATTCCTATTATCCCATTTGACTTCTTATCATCATTGGGGCCATTTTCCCATGGTAATATGATACAAGCCTTTACTTAATAAATCTTCCATATGATCTCCATTGGAAGTAGTTGTCACTGTAAGCATGGCGCATTCGCTAAATATGTAGACAATGTAGATTTAAAACTCAAACTAATGATGAGGATGGAAATATCTCGAAAAGTTAAATGGTTTTAAAAACGACCGAAAACGGACTGGATGTGAGAGTTATGCCCTTTAAAAAATGCATAAACGGTAAACAAATAATTATTTGATAGTGTAAGCTACTTTCTATGAAGTGACCCAAATTTTATAAAGAGAAGTGGGGATCACTTTTACAATGAGGTTATCTTATAAATTGTAAAAGTTGCATGCAAAATAACTCAAATATAAAGCCATCATAGTGATTCACTTTTATACTTGAAGTGAAATGCACTTTACAATTCTTTTTAGCATGAACTTTTCAAAAAAGTAACAAAAGAGAGGACTTGAACTCAAGACCTCTTGCAATTTAATAAGGCAAGTTTTAACCAAAATGGTCTAGCAAAAACATATTGTAAAATGTTCAAGGAGGATTGGGGTTGTTGTTGTTATTTTTTGTTGTTGTTGTTGAAGATGGCCTTGGAGAATATGCTCCAAAAAACTTTTTCAAGAAAAAAATTCTCGATGACAACAAGGTTAGATCCTAGCTTTACCCTAAGATGCACCTTTTCCTATCTGCTTCTCATTTTCCGAGATCGCATGGCGCGGGGCAAGAGCATATGTACATCTTAAAAAGGAGTAGCAGCTCGGAAATAAAAAGTACAAACCGAAATAAATCAAAACTTTGCAAAAATTTTAAAAAATGCGATTCACTTTATACCCGGATCCGAATCAGAATGGTCAGGAGGTCTTGGGTAAATCTAAACCTTTCGAGTGAAATGAAAAGTGTTCCTAAATGGAACGAGTGCTCCGGACGCAATGGAACAGTCCTCTCAGCCCAGAAATGTACATAAATTCCAGAAAATGGAGATGAGGCAACTCGGCTTCACGATCTCGATCTACAACAGGAGCGGGTCTTCAAACAGGCTCTGATAACATGTTCGACAACATAAGTATTCCAATAGAGGACAAACACCTTCAGTAACCACTCACATAACCAGATCAAAGATCAACACACTGATGTTTTCACGTGGTAAAACCCTTACGGGGAAACATTCACGGCCCCAGCCAACGCGGCCACTTGGAATAGTTTATTAATGCAAAGAAAAAGATTACAGAGAGATTTTACAAGAGAGTTTCTCACAATCGATCATTGGCAAATGACCCTCCATGCTCTTTATATAGAGATCATGGACCAATCGGGTGTTAAGCCACAGATCAATATCCGTTAAGATCGAGGAGAGTATGAACCGTCGGATCACTCTATGTCGAGAACATATCGTGACCGTCGGATTTCTTAACTACAAATGCATACTAATGCATACTAAAGAAAAACACTTTTACCTAACGACATATTAGACCAAGTAGATCTTAACTAACTCCTAAGTGTCTAAATATCCTAACAAGAATTAGAAAAATATAATAAATTCAAATATATGAGAAATAAATTTAGTTCACGAATATGCATCAGCCAAAAACATGGCATGATAAAAAAATGAAAGTAAAGAGTGACTAAAGAACACAATGAAAATAAAAAAATATAATATTCATTGCTTACAGGTTGGGTAAAATAGTATACGTACCACCTGCATAATAACAATGTATGTATCTATTCAATTCAAATTGTAATCAATCAACAACTCTTCCCCTGCAACTATTGATTTTATTGCACATAGAAATACATAGTTTCCTTCACGCCCCTCAAATACACAATTGGGTTTCTTATTTGTGGGCATGGGTCATGTATTATTTATAAACCTTGCAATATTCTCCACTTCTTTTGGCCTTCCGTCAATATACATAGTTTCTCCTTTATTTTGATCATTGCCTTTTAGTTGTATATAATTTGCAACCACACCATATCTTCACGTACTCTTTGTATATTGGACTAGTAGTATCCAATCTTTGTAGATGTAACAGGGTCCAACATACTCCATCAATTCAGTTAATTCGTCTTAACAAACCTTTATTCCATCCATGGAAATTATCCCCAAACCATGTAATGACGATGGAGCAATGCAGTATATCCTTTCGTTGACACAAAAATCAATGTTTATTTTAGGAAGATCCTTAGGTACCCATGATTTCACTATATGTTTGTACCTCAAGGGCACCTCGATTTCGTCTATTCTCATATCATCATAATAACATGACCCCCCTCTAGCGATAAAAAATTCCATGTGTTTATGGAATTTTCTTCTAATCTGCTCACCTCTAGTTGGTCTCTACCTGTTACAGCTACTAGATGTCTCACTTTTCTCTATTCTACCTGAAATTACCTCACTCGATGAAGATAGATATAAAAATTACCTTTTTTCTTATACGTCCTATAACACCATCAAATTAGAAAAACAATCAACGATTATCATAAGGTTTGTGATGAAAATCTTGAGGAAACCAAAAGAACATATTATTACAAGTGAATTTTGTTGTTGCAATAAAATTCTCAACACACTCATTATTTTGCAAACTTAAACAAGTGATAAATTCCAATCTTGTAGCTGATGGGAGTATTGAAGAGTACTAATACAAGGTTGTTGGATTCTCTCAGAAAGAGGGAATCAACCTTGACGAGATTTAGGTTTTAGTTACTATAGGATTTTTTTAGAAAGAGGGAGTTGAACTTGTTGAAGGTTTTTCTTCAGGTATTGAATGCTCTATCACACATGTAGGGATACCCCCACTATCAAAGGGTAAGATTATATATAAGGGGTCTCCCTACATGTATATCCTTTGCATGTAGTTCATAAATATCATCATATGGAGAAACGAGTCATAAGACAAGTCTCTCTTTGCTCATATTCCATGGATTCAAGACTCTAGTCTATGGATATTTACAGGGATGTGATACAACTTGCCTCCTCCAGTTTGAACATAGAAGGTTGGCTATTATCACATAACATGCCTATAACAATCACTTTTTGTAAATTCAGATCTAATTTTCCTATAATATGAAAAGTTGCAAGCATATTTTCCTCCCTAGGGTCTAAATCTAAGCCTATAGAGCCACCAAGATTTACTATTTATTTATTTCCAAAGGCCTCATTATGGACATGTAGCTCTAGCACAACTTTGGGGAATACCCTTCTATGCAATTTTGGCTAGAGAACAAGAACCCAGTTGTACCCATTAAACAAATTTGGCTCAATAACAATCCAATTTTACCATTAAACTCAATTTGTCTTCCCAAGGGAAGCCCAATGAACTATGAGTGCATGCATCAATAAAGTAATCCCTCCTAGTTATTTATAATAAACAAAGAAAACATTATTCACTCAATTGTGACAAATATTAGGCTTAAGAAGCATGAGGTTTTAATATTAGAGAGACCAACAAAATGAACAAGGCTATGGGACCAAAGATTATATAGAATCCAATTTTTGGAGGTAATGCATAGTGGAAGGAAGTACTACATATAAAGTACTTCCAACCAGGGGAAAGACATGGAATCCTAGAGAACACCAGTTCGAACTCCCATGGATCCTCAATTTGGATACAGATAAAATAATCATTTTTCAATCTCTCTCATTCTTCTCATTTCCTCTTTCTCTCTTCTTCCATTTGCCTTTTATTCTTGTACTATTATTTAAGCTTGGATATTCATATTATTTCTTTCTTGTTTCCTCCTTTACTTATTGAGGCCTCAATTATTCAATCACATTCTCCATCCTTTCCTTTTCCACTGTTTCTTTAGATGCATTTTCCATTTCCATCCTTTCTCTCTTGAAAAACTTTATTTCTAGTCATTTGTTTCTTTCCTTGAAGTCACTTATCTTCTTTAAAATATCTCATCTAATTAAACAACCCTTATATAGAGATCCTCTTCTTTCCACACTTCATTCTGGTATGGCCACCTATACTTACATTTCCCGCATTATTGGTTGACGAAATATATAGGGTGTTGTAATTAGAATGTATCCTCCAAAAAATAGAAGGTAGCCATGTTTTCTACTTCTTCTATTTAATCCTTAATGTCCTTGAAAATATATAATCCTACATAAAATGGTAGAAAATGATAGGAATTTCTTGTCTCGCATCGGAGTTGTTCTAAATCTAGGTACAAGCATCTGATATGCTATCTCTTGGGGTGACAATTTTTCTTAGATAATCTTGGGAAGTAAATGTGGAGCCTAAATATCTCCAAAGACTCAAATTGTTTCTCACTTATTAATGACATACAATTCACCCACCTCTCCAATAAATTTATTTGATTTCTCTAACATACATTTTTCTGGCACATAGAAAAACAATTGATATAAGGGAGCTATACACCACTCACATATCTTGGTGTAATGGATTATATATATTTTCTCCCATAATATCTAACAATATATGTGAATAGGTGGATCCTTTGATTTCCATTGCCAACAGATCCTTGGGAAGAAGTTGACAATGTAAATAAAGTATAACAAATATGATTCCATCTAGAAAGTTGGATGTTTTCCCAAGTCTGTGTGTTTGGCCTTAGAGATGGCTTGGACCATTGCATAAAATAGGAGTGTTCTCTAGTTGAATACTATGCTTGGCTTGGTGACTACATAAATTAGATGCAACCATGACTCTCCAAAATAGGTGGCATAATATTCACTATATAAACTACTTACACTAATACATATGTGAGGAAAAATCGATGCCATATTCCGACAGTACAGATAAAATCGACCATATTGTCGAATTTTATTTGCATTTTTTAAAAAAGTCCCCGACGTAGAAAACCTTTAAATGGGGTATAAGTGTTTGAAGTATGATATGATATTTCTTGTGTGGGATTCCTCACCCCTATTAAAAATGGGTTATTGTGTCATGTGTGGTGTAGTT
Organism: Picea sitchensis; assembly: GCA_010110895.2. Lineage (NCBI taxonomy): Eukaryota > Viridiplantae > Streptophyta > Pinopsida > Pinales > Pinaceae > Picea > Picea sitchensis. The sequence goes on from SNQJ01S0039442.1 coordinate 71,704, forward strand.
GACCCTCTTTCCTCGACTAGTCCTTTTTTATGCACAATTTGTTACTGCAAGTCTTTCTTTAGTGGCTATTCTAATCATATTAATTTCATCCATATTAGTATATCTCTCTCTTTCTAATGAGAGCATTATTTGTGTGAATAAAAATAACAAAATGGTCCCATTCTTTAGAATGGATGGTTTATGAATCCCATCACCCACCAAACACTTTGCCAATAGCGTAGTAGGCTTCGATATGTAGGCCCTTAGTCCCACTTATGTGGGATTCCCCACCCATATTAACATCAATTCAAAGTGTTTTGTGTGGTGTAGATGATCATCTTGCCTTAGTTACTCTGTTGTGATGCATAATCTATTTCTATAAGTCTTTCTTCAGTGGTATTTCCCATCACGTGATTTCTGTCCACAATAATATATATTTCTCACCCAATATTTTGACATGCATAATTAAGCATGGACTGAACCCATCATGTACATAATTAACCATGGAAGGAACCCATCATGTGCATAATTACCAATGGAATGGACACATTAGGGAGAGTGATGTGGTTGCTTCTTAATCTCGACAATTGAGTCACTGTCCTTTCCAACTTGTATCCTCCTAATGTAATTGAATTTGTCTATTATTAGGTCCAATATACTCCTTATGATTAAGCTATTCAATCTTGTGCAGTGAATATTATGAAATTTTTGAAAGTATATGAGATTTAGCAAGCCTAAGGTGCCCAAATATGATCTTGGATCCATTGATTTATAGCCAAGAATCAACTCGCCAAGGAACTTTTATAAATGTTTGTAGTAAAAAAGGCTTCTAACACCTAAGAGGGGATTGAGAATTAATTCATTAACCAATGTCATATCATCCTCCCATCCCCAGGAATGATGAATGATTTGAGGGTGGGAATGTATACATGAGTTGACCTTGTCCAATAAAAAAATATCCCTTGGGAAAGACAAAATGTGTGACTAGGATTTGACCCTTCCATAGTTTCTACAAGTATTGATGGAGATCATTGATGATTATTCCCCTAGGTTGGATGGATTATCATATGAGTTTTGCAAAACCACCCATGAGTGTGTTATATAGACCTACTTAGGGTTTATAAAGAGGTAGACTAAAATAAATTCATAGGTCTCTTATCAATAAAGGTATTTTCAAGTTTATCCCTAAATTGGGAGATCGAATACTAATTATTGATTGAATACCAATGATGTTTTTCAATGTCTATTACCAGATCTTGGTGAAATATTTGGCCATGTAGCTTCGATATCTATTACCTCAAATCCTTCGAATAGAGTAAACTTGTTTCATCATAGGGCAATTTATCCTTGATAATGTAGTGGTTCTATGGGAAGGTATGGAATGGGATATATGCCTAGGGATATAATCCTCATTTATTAAGTTGTAATTTCAAAAATTGTATGATTATGTTGAATTTCCCTTTATCTTATCCATGATTTTGTCCCTCAAATTTGGTTAGATTGTTTTTCAAGCTATAGGGACCTTATTTTCAGATGACTTAGCTTTCCATTCAATTAATCAAGCTAAATATGAGAAATTTGGTTTTCTCATATTAATTACCAAGGTCTCCCTCTATTCTCAATGCTCTGTGTAGTCACCCATAAGACTCTCATTTACCTCCTACACCACTAGTCTACTCTTGATTTCATTAAAGGTGATCCCCTCCAAGTGTCTAATGTTGTTCATATGGTTAATGAACATCTTGGAGGGAAAATAGACAATGGAAAATATCATGGATCGTGTTCAAAATTTTAGTGGAGCTTTGGGTTCCAAATGAGAAATGGATAAAACAAAGTTGTCTTAGATGGCATTCCTGACTTGTTAGCTAGTTAGGTATGGTCATGGATTTAGTTTCCTCAAGTGTTCAAGTTATTGAGGATACCCTTTTCATTCCATACCTTGTCTAGGTCCCTTTGGGAGGTGGTGTTCCAAATAATATCGAAGAAAGTGGCTAAACTTTATAATTGTTCAAATATGAATGTTTCTACTCATGTTTACGAATTATGTTCATATGTCCTCTTTGTTGTTCATATGAACTATTGTATATGCTCCTTAATTAGAAGAGGTTTCATGATCTTATATGGGGTCCTTAGAAGGTTGGTTGGGTATGTCCACATTCTTATGGATTTGAATAATTTTCCATGTGACCATCAACTTTTCATAATATCCCTACAATTCAAAGGGATTTATAACATTCATTCATCATTGAGGTCAACCTTGCCAACAAAAATTTGTAGCATATGTCTAGGGATGATGTTTGAAATGAGGCAATAGATTTTCTATCAATATCCTATATCATCATGTGATCAATGTCTTCCTAACTAATGAGATAAGAAATGGTATTCATGTAGGGAAAAACAATAGGGTGGGAAACATCCTTCGAAAGCTATGAATGTTTGATGAATTGATAGACCCCTTCATCTAGATTTGAGTTTATACAGAGGAGTGCAATATCAATGTAAGTCTCCACTTGGAACATCTAGTACAAGTATCCCCACTTGAAGACTATCCTAGGGTCCATACAAAACTTCGTGTCAGCATAAGTAAGTCTTGGAATACCAAAGTTTGTTTCTATCTCATCTTGTTTCTGATCTGGGCTCAATTCGATTATTAATTATGTATTCCTAGATTTATTAGAAGCCATATATGAATCCTAGAATTCATCCATTTCAACAAAAACAGATTAGAAAAGTTAACTATAAACAAAAATAAAATTCGTGTGTGGAAAAAGAGAGATTTTAATAGAATATAGGGATTGGACAAGCTCTTATCTCTAATGTCAGTTGTTCGATGGGAAATATCTTGTTTTTTTAATGGTGATTTTAGTTGGATACCCCTTGCTAAGTAATTGGTTTGAATGATAGGGAACTAGGTGTGCATCGTGTATTTATACAAATTCATATTTCATAATGTTCCATGCTTAAGGGAGTTTCTTTGGAAACAAATGACCAAGAGAGGGAAAAAATCACTCTCCATGAGGAATTGATTATGAGCTCATGTTTGGGGAACCTTTTTCATTCTTCATTCCATGCAAGGGAATTTGTATGGGTGCATGATGAAGGGATGGAAGGATACAAGCCAGCATACATAGAATAGAGAAAGAAGATTAAAAGAAGGCAAACACAAGCCATCATTACACAATAGAAAGTGGATTGTTCTGGGATTAAGCCCATGGTACACATGATTGGATTTACTGTTGGTTGACAACAGAATGAGAAATTTGAAAATGAAAGAGTGAGAAAAAATTATCGATCTAGAATTCGTTATTGGTCTAGTGGGATGTGTTGTTTCTCTCTGTCTCTGGCTCCTTGGTGGGGTCACTGTGTCTCTTCGTATCGTGCCTCTCTGTTTCTATGGTAGGTCTCTGTCTCTTTGTCATTTGGAAAATGGGTGGGGTCTTTGTTTGTCTCTGTGGATCATTTTGCAGGGTTGAGGGTTTATTTTGCAGTGTCACATGTAGGTTTTGTTTAAAGTGGAATTGGGTAGTGTTATGCAAGATCGGGGTTACATATATTTGTTACACATAAATATAATATATAAATATTATATAAATAAATATTAGATATAATATTATATAAATATTATATATTATAAAATATTATTAACCATACTTAAAATATATAATTAACCATAATTAGCCACAGTTTATCATGGTTGATGAAAAATCATTGGCAATCACTTATCTAGTAACCCACTCACCCATAAACCCCTAACTCACATTGGCCTATGTTTACAAATGTGTACTTATAGCCAACATTGGTCACTTCTCAAAACTAGGTCCACATATCCCTAACCCATTAACGACCCGAGCCACTAGCCTCACAACCCACTAGTCTCAGTAAATCTTCAAGCCTTGAACATCATTAACCATATCCATTGTCATTGACCATTAATAACCATATTTACTATGATATCTAAGACCATTATGACCTTTTTGACCCTATGTTGATCCCTAAGACACCATATTAACACTAATCCCTAAAACCCCTATGACCGAGTCTTTGACCCTAATCATTTGACAGTATAAAATATCGATCACTATAACTAGCTTGTACATAGTATACCCCCCAATCTCCATGAACCTTGAATTAACCAAAATAGATTGACGATAACCCCTCTTGGACAAAAATATCAATCAATATAACCCCCTTTGGACATAGTATACCCCCCAATCTCCATGAACCTTGAATTAAATGGTCTCCCCTAACCCAATCACTCCCTCACACATTATGACCCAAACAATCATGTTAACCCCTAAGGCACTATGGCCACTAACCACTAAGCCACTAATATGCTATGACCACTAATTATTATGGTCATGGACATTGTGTACCCCTTAATCCCTATGAATCTTGACATGGATAACCCTTGAAAAATTAACCCCCTTGCATATAGAAACCATGAAGACATGAACCCCCTAAGAAACTATAATCCCAAACACACTATCCCTCTATAAATGCATTAACCCATTAAGACATTATGATCTCAAACACACTAACCCTCTCATACACCAACCCCTTAATACATTATTACTTTGAACACACTAACCCCCTAATATAATTTGATCATTGATCCATTTTATCCTTGATTCAATCACCCCCTAATAATTATGTCTTTGAACACAATGAACCCCTATTATATGATAACCCCCGACAATCATTATCAACTTGAACATGGTATATCCTCTGATCCCTAAGACTCTTGAAACAACCACCCCTAGTGAACATAGTGTGACCTCAAACACACTAAAAAATGAAAACATTATGGTTCTAAACACAGTAACATCATGATAGAATGACCCTAGTAATATACTATGACTCTTAACCCCTATAACCCTTGATATCTTAATTTATCCTTTTTATTTATTTCAATTTTATTATAATTCATTTAGAAAAGTATGAGGTTAATTAATATTTCATATATGGTCGAAAATATCTTTGACATTAAAGAATCATGTCATGGTATAAACTCTGGATCAATATAACCCCACTTGGACATAGTATACCCCCCAATATCCATGAACCTTGAATTAAATGGTCTCCCCTAACCCAATCACTCGGCCCTCACATATTAAGACTCAAACAATCATGTTAACCCATAAGGCACTATGGCCACTAACCACTAAGCCACTAATATGATATGACCACTAATTATTATGGTCCTAGACATTTTTTACCCCTTAATACCTATGAACCTTTACCTGGCCAACCCTTGAAACAATCACCCCCTTGCATATAACAACCATGAAAACATGAACCTCATACGAAAATATAATCCCAAACACACTAGGCCCCTATAAATGCATTAACCCCTTAAGACATTATGATCTCAAACACACTAACCCTCTCATACACCGACCCCTTAATACATTATTACTTTGAACACACTCACCCCCTAATATAATTTGATCATTGATCCATTTGATCCTTGATGCAATCACCCCCTAATAATTATGACTTTGAACACAATGAGTCCCTATTATATGATAACCCCTCATAATCACTATCAACTTGAACATGGTATACCCTATGATCCCTAAGACTCTTGAAACAACCACCCCTAGTGAACACAGTGTGGCCTCAAACACATTAACAAATGAATACATTATGATTCTGAACATAGTAACATCATAATATATTGACCCTACTAACACTATGACTCTTAACTCTTATATCCCTTTATCTCTTAATTTACCATTTTTATTTATTTCAATTTCATCATAATGCATTTAGAAAAGTATGAGGTTAATTAATGTGTCATATATGGTCAACAATATCTTTGACATTAAATTATCATGTCATGGTATAAAATCTCAATCGATATACCCCCCCTTAGACATAATATACCCGTCAATCTCCCTAAACCTTGAATTAAATGGTCTCCCCTAACCCATTCACTCGACCCTCACATATTATGACCCAAACAATTATGTTAACCCCTAAGGCACTATTGCCACTAACCACTAAGACACTAATATGATATTACCACTAATTATTACGGTCATGGAAATTGTGTACCTCCTAATCCATATGAACCTTTACATGGCTAACCCTTGAAACAATCACCCCCTTTCATATAGCAAACACGAAGACATGAAACCCCTAAAAACCTATAATCCCAAACACACTAACCCCCTATAAAGTCATTAACCCCTTAAGACATTATGATCTCAAACACACTAACCCTCTCATACACCGACCCCTTAATACATTATTACTTTGAAAACACTAACCCCCTAATAGAATTTGATCATTGATCCCTTTGATCCTTGATGCAATCACCCCCTAATAATTATGATTTGAACACATTGAATCCCTATTATATGATAACCCCTGACAATCACTATCAACTTGAACATGATATACCCTCTTATCCCTAAGACTCTTGAAACAATCACCCCTAGTGAAAATAGTGTGACCTAAAATATAATAACAAATGAATACATTATGGTTCTCAACATACTAACATAATAATACATTGACCCTTCTAAAATACTATGACACTTAACCCCTACAACCCTTGATCTCTTAATTTACCCTTTTTATTTATTTCTATTTTATTATAATGCATTTAGAAAAGTATGAGGTTAATTAATATGTTATATATGGTCAACAATATCTTTGACATTAAAGTATCATGTCATGGTGTAAAATATTGATCACTATAACCCCCCTTGGACATAGTATACCCGCAAATATCCATGAACCTTTAATTAAATGGTCTCCCCTAACCCAATCACTCGACCCTTAATGATTGGGGTACTTAATGATTTAGGGGTTATAAAGGGCCAGGGGATAAGGGAATAGAGGTTAACAAGTTATTGGCCCTCCAATGGTTAGGGGTACTTAGGAGTTGGTATTCTATATGGAGAAATCAAATTAGGTGAGAGCAAAAAACAAACACAACAAATCAATGATGAAAATTGTTGAATTTATCAAGATGTTTATGAATATGTTGAACAAATATAGGAAAAATGTTATTTTTCTTGACATGTGGAAAGAGAGACATTTTCTGAGATATATAGTCATGGTCAGAAAAAACAAGCTATTTTTATTTCACCTTCATCATTATGTCATATTCTTCCTTGATTTCACTTGGTGACCATGAATTTTAAGTCGATGGAAAATTTCCCACAACTTGGAGACCACAATTTATAAGGGGTTGAGATCAACTTATAAAATCCCTTGATACCTAACTCTTAACCCAACCTTAACCTCTAAACCATTAACCCCTAACACTTTAATCCATAGCCCCTAACTCCTGAGACCATATCCCCCTAATACTTAACAGCTTAACCCCATTCCCCCTAACCCCTAATCCCTTAACCCCTATCCCATAAACCCTTAACCAATTACCCCTAGCCCCCTAAGCCCCTAAACTATTAACCCATAACCCAACCTATCCCATTAATCCCTAACCCTTACTCCCTAAAACACCATTAACCTCTAAATCCCATAAGACCTAAACACCCTAAACCTACCTTAAACACTAACCCCTTAACCACTGATCCTTAATGGCCTTATTAACCCTTAAACCACTAACATATTAACCTCTAACCCCTTACAACCTGTACCCCTTAACCACTAAACCCTAATTAAAATATACATATTATGTCTACTTCTTATATTCTTAACTTACTCTCAATTTGTTGTGTACGCAGAATATATCCATAAAGAAAAAATAATTCATTATTTTTCTTCTACATTTAACACATAAATGTTTACAAAAAAAATCTTCAATATAAAGACATATAATGAATAACTTACCAAGGGACAATATCCATGCATGTTGTCAAGGTGTCCATACTCTGTACAATGTTTCTTTAGTTGTTTTTATTAAAAGTCTCCTTCTATTATAGCCCTTGCACTTTTTAGAAGGGAAATAACATTTCCGATCACCCAAAGCATCCAATGCATATCCCACGTCTCCTTGTCCTCCTAGAGGAATTTTATGTGACATTTTTCCTTACCAAATGTTTAGTGATGATTATCTTCAAAAATCAACCTAAGTAGTTTAACTATTTGTAATGCAATTAACAGAATAAAAAAAATTCTATTTAGACCAAAAAATATCCCCTATATATAACCTAATTTTCAAAGTGTCGCTAATACAACAACAACATTGAACATCTCTAATATTTTGATTTTTTTAATTATATATCCCTTTTTCGGCGTACTTTCGATGGCAGATGACCAGAGAGGCGTTGCTTAATGATCATAAAATATTGACTTTGTCAAATTTAATAATGGGGATAATTGACCTGGTCAACTGTCAGATATTCTATGGTGTCAAAGTGTCATATATCCATCAAATTGCATTTTCATGTTAGATATACGACGGTTAAGTCACATTCATTGGCTATCTGAGGAACGTCAGGGATTTAAAAAAAAATACAAAAAATGAAAATAAATCCGACAATACAGTCGATTTTATCCGTATTGTTGGAGTACGATGTCATTTTTTCTGTACATATGTAGTATTGACACACACACAGACACACACATAGACACACACAGATGTGTGTGTGTGTGTTGTAAACAATGAAGAGATGATGAATATAAGATTAGAGGTGTGGCTCTAAATAGGTTGTTGGCTTTCCCGGTTTGGGTTTCCAGGGTAAAATCTCAGTGTAATGTGTGTGTGCCATTGTATCTTTTATGTTTTCATTAAGAATCTATTTGCAGTAATTTATTGTACAAGGTTAAGATCTAAATTTGGTATCAAAGTTGTTATTGGATTCATGGGGATGCCTTTGTGGCTAAGGGTTGAGCTCGGGTCTGTGATAAACATTGTTACAGTGGGAGATATGTGGCATCAATTCTTCAGGTGAAAAGAAATGGCAGGAAGTTCGAAAATAGAGATCGAGAAATTTAATGGAAAATTGTTTGAGTCGTGGAAGATCTGTTGGTGGAAAAATATCAATGGATCACTATATATCTAGTATTGCACCTACAAAAACATTAGCAAAATACTAGAAATTGTTTGATTGGAAAGCGAAGAGAGCAATCCAATTATGTCTCTCAGATTCATTGTTATTGAATGTGTCATGGGAATCTACAACAAAGGCATTATGGGATAAGTTAGGGGCTTTGTATCAATAAAAGTCCCTAGTAAACAAACTATTCCTACAGAAGAAGTTGTACAACCTCAGGATGAAATATGGTGACTCTGTGACAAAGCATCTAAATGCGTTCAATACAATAATAAGTTAGTTGTTATCTGTTGATATTAATATTTATGATGAATATAAGTGTATTAGTTTATTTTTCTCTTTACTAGATTCATGGGATGGTATGGTTGTGGCTATAGATAGTAATACAACTACTTTAAATTTTGATGATCTGGTATCATCCTTGTTTTTAGAGGATATGAGACGGAAAAATATGGAAGGACAAAGCACAAATGCCTTATTTGCAAGAGGATTCTCCCAGGAAAGAAATAGATCTAAGTCCTCAAGTGGGAGATCTAAATCTAAGGGAAGATCTCGATCTCCCAGAAAATTTGTAAAGGTATGCTAAAGAAGTGGAAAGCAAGGGAACCATAATAAGGAATGTAGATCCAAAAGTGTTGAGAGAGGGAAGGGATCTGAATATGCTCCTTCTATAGAAGAAAATTCCTCTGCGAAAGAAGGAGGGGATGTGTACTTGGATTATTCAAGCACACATGCAGATCATGAGGCATGGTTGGTTGACTTAGGTGCATCCTTTCATATGACTCCCCACAGGGAGTGGTCTATGAATATGAAAGGTATGATGGAGGTAATGTTTTCCTAGGTGATGAATTGATATACAAAATAATAGAATGAGGAAAATTCAAGTTGAATCTCATGGATGGAAGGATTAGAACACTCCTCAGTGTTCTTCACATCCTAGGATTGGTAATCAATTTTGTTTCTATAAGAAAAATGGACGATACAGGGGTAAAAATGGTGTTTGAGAAAGAAACTTGCGAGATGTTTTGAGAAGAAATGGTCTTGCTACAGGGATTTTAGTTTGGAAATATCTATAATATATAGGGAAGCACTATTAGTGATGGGTGCAATAGTTGCATTAATCCTGAGATTGAAGTTGAAGAAGAAAAAAATCCTATAGTCTCTAGAGAAAAGACTATGTTGTGGCATGAAAGATTGGGGCATATCGGAGAGAAGGGACTTCGACCACTACACAGTAAAGGTATGGTTGAAGGTATGTCTAAATACTCTCTGGATTTAGATTTCTTTGAACATTTCATATATGGGAAGTAGAATCAAGTAAGGTTCACCTTTGGTGCAATGAGGGAAGAGGGAATACTACAATTGGTGCGCAATGATGTGTTTGGACTTGTGTCAGTTCCATCACTAGGAAAACATGTGTACTATATATCATTTATAGATGAATTCTCAAGGAATACATGGATATATTTCCTCAGGAAAAAATATGAATCCTTTGATAGGTTTAAATAGTTTAAGTCTCTTGTGGAGAATCAAACAAAGAAAAGAATTAAGGTGTTGAGAACGAATAATGGTGGAGAGTGTTGAGGAAATTAATTCGAAGAATTTTGTCAGAAGTGTGGTATAGCAAGGCATAAGAATACTCCATAAACACCTCAACATAATGGAGTTTCAGAAAGGGTGAAGGGGACATTGATGGAAAAATCAAGGTGCATGCTCGGTGGTGTTGGGTTAGGACAAAAATTATGGGTAGAGGTAGTGGGTATTGCATGTTACCTGGTCAATCAATCACCCTCATCAACACCGGATGACAAGACTCCACACAAGGTATGAACTGGTAAAAAACCCTCTCTCACACATCTCAGGGTATTTGGCTATGATGCCTATGTTCACGTTCAAAAGGAAAATGGGAGTAAGCTAGACAAAAAGGTTGAAAAGTGAATATTTATTGGTAAAAAAGATGGTTTGAAAGGTTATAATCTTTGGAACTCGAAAACTAAGAAGGAAGTGTATAGTTGAGATGTGGTATTTAGATAAATCAAAGATGTTTTCAAATAGAAAGTCCTACCAAGGAAGGAATAACCATATAAAATAGAGTTTGAGTTGAAGGATAATGAATTAGAATCTAAATATGAACAAGAATAAGAAGAAGAAGATCCTCATACTCTAGTATTAAGGAGATTGGTTCAAGAAATAAGGCAATTGGAAAGGTATACTCCAGTTGATTTCCATTCAAAAGTTTCTTTGTTTATTATTGAACATGATCCTAGAACTATTAGGGAGGTAGTGGATTCAGATGATGGAAAACTCTAGAAAAAGGCCAGGGTTAAAGAAATGGAAGCCTTTGATCTAGAATTGGACTCAGGAGACAAGATGGGTCCAGGAAAGCCTAAAAATTAAAGTGCTCAGAATCTCTTTCAAGTTGGACGTGTGAGTAGACCTTGTCAATTCAAACCCAACACAACTTGAATGGGCTCGAACAGACGTCGTATGACCAAGATATCACGATCTGTTCGTTTTTCTAAACAAACAAAATATGAGGATTGTACAATCTATACAGTCCATACAATTCTGACGTGGCAGCTAACTGTACAGGTCATACGACCATAAAACTGACATGGTAGGGTGAGTTGGCATGTTTATGTGGACAGGTTGTTGACTGGGAAGGTACAAGTGGATGAGTCAGGGTGCGACATGTGGCACCATTGCAAGGGTCACACATGGCACGTTTGTACAGCTGACGTGGCAAGTAACTACAGTCTATACGACACATGGAAGGTACAATGGATGTTGACTGGGTAGACACATTGGAATACATGTGGTCGAATCTAGTTTTGACACGTGACAGATTATTTGGGCGAATAATGTGGTTCCATGTGGCCCAGTCATGGGCTGCCACGTGGCACCCCTCCATTTGACAGTTGGGAATTTTTTTTATGGAGTGCATGGGATTCAAACCCATGACCTCTTGTCTGGGCTAGTGTCTTGGAAGGGTCGGGCTAGCCATCCCACCCGTGGTGGTCCTTGATTACATAGGGATAAACATTATATTTAAAGTGATATGGTATGTCATGCAGAGAAGAATAGGGTTGGGGCCTAGCCCCCAACCCCAACACACTTGCATGGGACATTACCATGACCTTACCAAGGGACCACGACTATATACGTTGGCGTGCAGAGTTTTGGGGTATAGCCCTGGCACATACGACCATACGACATGACCCTTGTTTAAGACTTAGTGTGGAGGTTAAGGGGTTAGCCCCGGTCAGTTGGGCTAGCCCACTAACCAGGGGGCATAACCAATGGCTAAACATTAGGGGGCTATCCAGGATTAGAGCACGTGGAAGCATAATGCTTGGCCACATGCACCGTAGCACAGGACTAGGAGCAGAAATCCAGGGGACTAGTGCACCAACAGCCTAGCCCTTGGACACTTGGATGTGCGCATGTGACCAGGATCCCTAAGAAAGGGGGATGTACCCTAATAATTACCAAAAGTGGGGTTTCCACTTTATAATAAATATTTTTATTGATTTTCTCAACAACTTGAGGGGATTTTGGTCATTTTTGGAGGATCTTGGGCCCTTTTTGAGGCCAGATCTTGGGGAGAAGTTGGAAGGTTGTTACCCACTTCAGGCCTATATAAACCATAGGCTCTTGAAGCCATGAATGGGAGTTAAGAGCAGATAAATGTTGTTGAATTGTTGAGGCAAAGCCATTTTTATGCAAGGAAGCCATTGAGGAGAGCACCTTTGCGGGCCATTTCTGGGAGCTCCAATCATCCATTTTCAGTGTCATCACTTTTTTTGGGTTCTAGAGATCTGCTAGAACAAGAACATATCATTTTGTAATCCTTTTTGCACTTTTTTGATGTTCATTTAAAGCTTCGAACATAAATAAGAGAGCCTCACCCACTGAGACAAAGGCTCGGAGACGTAGGCGAGATTTCCGAACTTCGTTATCACTTTGGTGTTTTATGGTTTGTTTTTCTTCATGCTTATTTTCATATCTGTATATTTCTTAATGGCTTCTATGTTTCCTCGTTAATTTCTTCCTCTTTCATTAGTTTTCCTAAATGGTAATTTAACTCATGCAAGATAACTCAACCATTGTCGTTTAAAAGATATTTTTGGATCAAGTGGTATCATAGCTAGTTGACGGTTGGATTTTGAGTTTGCATGACTACGAGGAAAATGGAATCTATAGAGACACTTTCTCAAGATGAGAAGGATATGAGAAAAACTCTCTTTTCTATGGTTGATATGGTGAAAGTGTTGTATGAAGATTACTTGGAACAAAATAGATCGGTTCAAGAGAAATCTTCAAAGAACGACAAAAGAGAAGAATAATTGAAGGAAATGCCTTCTACACCCAATTTAGAAAGAATTTCTGAGGTATGCAGTCAAAGTCATTCATCAATTTCACATTGTTCCCATAAACATGGTTCTTTTGGTGCATTTGAAAAACATACAAGAGGTATAGTTTTGAAATTTCTAACCAAGATGGGTTATCAAGGAAAGGGCCTTGGAATTGAGGGCCAAGGTATTGTTAATCCCATTGAGGTTGTGGAAACACCTCGTTATTTATGATTGGGATATGGAAAAGAGGAGATTGGAGCATTCTCCAAGATGGGCTCCAAAAAATCAGAAGCAAGTGATGCTTCAAATGACCAGCCTAAGTCATTGCAGGATTGATTCACGAAATTTGATGGTGTTTAACTTTTTGATGGTGATAGTGAATGCAAGTCATCTACAAAGAAAAGTGAAGATCATCAAGGAAGGTATAATGGTCATGGTTATTCCAATTCTCTTTTTTATTATAAAAATCATAATCATGTAATCCAAAACTTGTGGAATATGTATCCTTGTACTTTTTGTCATTCAACTAAGCATTGTGTGGCCAAGTGTTGGAAGAGACAATCTATGTACAAGAATATTATGTCGACTAGGAAGGAGACACGACATAAAAAATAAACTCCACAACGGAAGAAAGAGAAGGTAAAATAAGTATGGATGCCAAAACACCATTGTACTTATTTCAACAGGGGTGGACATCAAAAGGCTAAATGTTAGAAGCTTAATCTAGAACTTCATCCAAAGAAGGAAAAAAGGATTATGCATGTACTCACCAAGGAATAGGAATTACCATCAAAGAAAGAGGAACACCATGAAGGAAAGAAAACAATCACTTGGTTATGCCAGAAGTGGATGTCACATCTTCATTGTATTTTGCTTCCATTAATGTAATTACACATGTTGAAATGATGACCTGTTATAACATCATTTTTGTACAACATCATGTTTTGTTTTATCCTTGTGAGTATGCAATCAGTAAGGTCCATTTTGTAACCTTTTGGAGGACCAAAAGGTCTTCAGTGGGGAGGTGTGATTCAGAATTAGATCCAGGAGCCAAGACGGGTCCAGGAAGGCTTAAAAATAAAAGTGGTCAGAATCTCTTCAAAACAGATGTGTGTGTGGGTCTCGTCGATACAAACCTAACGCAACTTGAATGGGCTCAAGCAAATGTCGTATGCCTAAGATATCACTATCTGTTCATTTTTCCAAACATGCAAAAATTGATGACTGTACATCCCGTACAATGTTGACGTGGAAGTTGACTGTACAGGTCATACGAATGTACAAATGACATGGTAGGGTGAATTTCATGCTGACGTGGACAGGTTGTTGAGTAGGCAGGTACAGGTGGACGAGTTAGGGTGTGACACATGGCACCACTGCAAGGGTGACACGTGGCACATCTATACGGCCACGTTGGAGTTCATCCATTTCTACTTATTATAAAACATGACAAGAAAATAATGAGTCATCTTTACATCAAACAATATTGGGTACATTACCCAACCTTTGTTCGATGAGGATTTCTTCAAGGGTTGACATCAATGACAACCAACCTTAATCAACAATCTCCCCCTTTGGCATTGATGGCAACACTCTGATGCAATACTAGAATCATATCACTCATGATCCCCCTGGAACCATGCCTATGTCCTCTGCCTCTGTCCTCTCCATATGATAAATCTCTCCCCCTTTGTCATCAATGGAAAAGGTATCTTTCCATCCGGGGTTTCTCCCCCTGACTAAACTGTCTTCTTATGGTGCTTCCTCATGTAAATATAAGACATATAAGATAAGCATTCAAAAATCATTCATTTTGGAGTACAAATAACTCCAAGTCTCTGGCGAATATATTCAAAGGATTCCCATAGAAGTGGTTTTGTGAATATGTCTGCCACTTGTTCTTTTGTGCCCACATACTCAACTCTGATGTTCTTTTCTGCAACCTGCTCCTGTAGAAAGTGATACTTTATTGGAATGTGCTTCGTCTTGGAGTGCATCATCGGGTTCTTTGAGATACTGATGACACTTTTATTATCACAATAGATTGGAATGGGCTCATCATACTCAACTTGTATATCTGTCAGAGTTTGTTTCATCCAAAGAACTTGTGTACAACATGATGTTGTTGCAATATACTTTGCCTCGGCTATATATACAGATACTGATGATTGTTTCTTGCTTAACCATGATACTAAACACTCACCCAAGTAGAATGCTACTCCACTGGTGCTTCATTGGTCATCAATACAACCTGCCCAATCTGCATCTATGTAGGCAATAAGTGATAGATCCATTCCTTTTGGATACCATAATCCAAACTCTTATGTTCCTTGGAGATATCTAAAAATCCTCTTCATTGCTAACACATGTGACTCCTTTAGTGCTTCTTGAAATCGTGTCACCTGTCCAACTGCCTGCATTACATCTAGTCTGGATGCTTTCACATATAGTAGGATGCCAATCATTGACATGTATTGCCTCTGATCTGTAGACTTCGAATCATCATCTTTGTTCAACTTGCAACTGGTTTGCAATCTTCCACTCCGAACCTCTTTAGCATTTCTCTGATATACTTGGTTTGAGAAATAAAGATTCTTTGGTTTCTTTGATGTATCTAAAGTCCCAAAAAGAAGGATAGTTCTCCAAGTAACGACATTTCAAATTCATTCTGCATATATTTTGCAAATTTCTAGCTTAACCTGTCATCATCACTACCAAAAATAATATCATCAACATAAACTTCAATTAATAAAATATTACCGTCACTTACCTTGATGTAGAGGTTGTTGTCTGCACTTCCTTTTCTGAACCCTGCCTGCTGCAGATACTTATTCAGTCTAGAGTAGCATGCTCTAGGAGCCTGTTTTAGACCATACGAGGCCTTCTTTAATTTACACACATAATCTGCGTTCTCTAACAACTGAAATCCTTCTGGTTGTTCAATGTAGACTTCTTCTTCAAGTTCCCCATTTAGAAAAGCTGATTTTACATCCATCTGATATACTTTGACATTTTTGGAGCATGCATAGGCTAAAATCAACCGGATTGCTTCCATTCTAGCAACTGGAGAAAATGTCTCTTCAAAGTTGATTCCTTCAATCTGTGCATATCCTTTACATACCAATCTATATTTGTTCCTTGTAACTTGTCCATATTCATTTAATTTATTCCTGAAAACCCATTTTGTGCCAATCAAATTCTTATTCTTTGGTCTTGGAACCAGTTCTCAAGTGTCATTTTTCTCTATTTGATCCAATTCTTCATTCCTGGCCTTATTCCAAAATTCATCCTTGTTGGTTTCTTCAAAACAATTTGGTTCAATTGTAGATAAGAGTGCTAGGTGTGTTTGTTCTGGTGAATGGATTTTTCTTCTAATCTCAACTCCTGCATCTTTGTTTCCAATAATCTGATCTGAAGGATGATTCTCTTGTACTCGTTTGCTAGGTGTCTTTGGAGATACTTGTTGAACTTGCTCTTTTGTTTCTATCGGATTCTCTTCATCTTCCTCTTTTGCTTCATCTTTTTCTTCTTCTTCTTCAAAAAGTTGTTCCATTGATATGGTTTCTTCTTCCTCTGATTCTGGTCTACCTGTTTCATCAATTTTTACGTTGACGCTTTCCACAATGTTCAATCTTAGATTGTAACACTTGTATGCTTTCCTTGTACTTGAGTAACCAACAAGTAATCCTTTGTCCACATGAGAGTCAAAATTTCCCATTCTACCATATTCTCTTTTGATGTAGCATTTGCTTCCAAAAACTCTGAAGTGCTTCACATTTGTTGGTCTTCCTTTCCATATCTTGTAGGGAGTTTTACCAGTGTTGTTTCTGAGCATTACTCTGTTTTGAATGTGAACTGTTGTATGCATTTCCTATGTCCAAAATATATCTGTCAATTTGGAATCCATTAGAATTGTTCAAGCCATTTATTGTACTATCCTGTTCTTTCTTTCAACAACTCCATTATGTTGAGGTGTCCTAGAAACGAAGAATTGTCTTTTTATTCCATGACCGCTATAGTAGTCCATAAATTCCTTTGAAGTGAACTCTCCTCCATTATCAGATCTCAAGCATTTGATTCTTCAATCCATCTCATCTTCAACCATTTTATTGTAGATCTTGAAGTTTTCAAAAGCTTCTGACTTGTTCTTGAGAAAGAAAACTGCAGTCATTATTTTATAATCATCAACTAATAACATAAAGTGTCTCCCACCTTTTAATCCCTTTGTTGTAGTTGGTCCAACTATATCAGTATGAACAATTTCCAGTGGTATTGTTGTTGAATATTCCTTTGATTTGAACCCAACCTTTGTTTGCTTTCCTTGTTAACAATGCTTGCATAAATTGTTGGTTGGTTTTGTGATCTGGGGCATTTCTATGATTGCTTCTCTTTTGCTGAATTTGACAAGGTTATCAAAATGCATGTGACCCATTATTCTATGCCATAGCCAACTTTCATCTTCCTTTCCTAGAAAACGCTTTTCATTTCCAATTTCACTTAACACATAAATGTTATTTGAAGTTCTTGCAGTTGTACCGACCAATTTCCCTGAACCTTCTCTTCTTATCTCACACTTTTGTGAATCAAAAGTAACTTTATGACCTTGGTCACACATTTGACTCACACTTAGAAGATTATGTTTCATATCTTCTACCAGTAGAACATTTTGTGCCTTTTTATTCTTGTTCCCAATTCAGACTGTGCCTTCTACAATGATTTTGGATGATCTATCATTTCTGAAGGAAACTGATCGATTTCTTTCCTTTCACAATGTAAGAAATTTGTCTCTATCACCTGTCATGTGTTTTGAACACCCACTGTCAACATACCAACCGTGTTTCTTCTGCTTAGCTTGTAGAGCGACTATGCATTCTTCATTGCTATACTGATCTTGATTTCTTATCCATGTCATTTTCTGAGGTTTTTGTCTGTGACAGTTGTTATTCTATTGAGGTTCTTTAGGAGGGACTGTCATTCTGCAATGTTTGGCCACGTGTCCAAAATTGTTACATTTGTAACATTCCACGTAAGTTCTCAAATATTCAAACTTGTTGTAACTTCTTCTTTGTGTTTCACTAGGTATTCTTGAGTAACCCCTTTGTGTATGATTCTCAAAGTTGTTATTGTTCCTATTGTTAGCTCTGCAATTCACAGCTTTATGTCCAAAATTATTACGTGCATAACATAAACCAAAAAATATAGTTTGATACACGGGAGTTGAATATCTTCTGAAAGAAGGTGCTCTTATGAATCCGTCTTCTTCTTGAGGCCTATCTTTCTGTTATTGATTCTGAAATATGAATCTTCTCGGTGGAGGAGTGTCCCTTTAATATTCCTTGTACATCTTCCTATCCCCTTTGATTGTTTTTGCATATCATTTTGGATTTGTTTCTTGCTCTATTGTTTTGGATCTTGATCCCTTTTCTGTCTGATTGTATCCAAGTCCAGACTTGTCAAGATGAGATTTTTGACTATTGATAATGTCATCCATAACTTTTGAGCTATTTTGAATATATTTTTTTTTAATATC
>SNQJ01S0039443.1:29337-50059 GCA_010110895.2 Picea sitchensis
TTCTTCCCTTGGAGGATGAAACTCAAGTGGTCGATTCGGTTCTGCCATCGGTCAGTCCCACTCTTCCTCTAAAGAGTGCCAAAGTGGTCGATGCGGTTCCGCCATCAGTCAATCCCATTCCTCCATTGAGGAATGTCAAAGTGACTGATCTAGTCCCTTCTTTGGTCAGTCCCACCCTTCATCTGAAGAGTGCCAAAGTGGTCGATCCAATTTCACCATCGGTCAATCCCATTCCTCCATTCAAGAATGTCAAAGTGGTTGATCCAGTCCTTTCTTCGGTCAGTCCCACCCTTCATCGAAAGAGTGCCAATGTGGTTGCTCCGGTTACATCCTCAGTCAATCCCACTCTTCCTCTGAAGAGTGACAAAGCGGTCGATTCAAGTCCACCATTACTCGATCCTACTCTCCCTCTAGAGAGTAAACCCGACACTGCCCACGTTTTTCTCATTAATATAGACTCTACCATGCTGGGGGGCATTCCTCGTTCTCGTGCGAAACCCCCTCCAAGTAATGAGGCCATCCTTTTTGATTGGGGTGTGCTAACTAGACCTTGTTTTCCCTCCCACATTCCTTTCCATATTACAGTACAGGTTCGTGGTCGGGACATTCCTTAAATTTTGATAGATGAAGGTGCATCCATTAGTATTTTGTATTCTATTGCTTGGTACGCTTTGGGTTTTCCGCAGCTTGCACCGGTTACACAGAATCTGTTAGCTTTTAACAGAAGAACTAGTCAACCTTTATGGATCCTTCCTAAGTTTCCTGTAACTTTGTGAGGGAAAACTGTCTTTATCGATGTCATGGTAGTCCGAGACCCCTTGTATTTCTCTTTACTCCTTGGGCGGGATTATGTCTATGCTATGAAAGCTCTTGTATCCACCCTTTTCTGTGTGATATCTTTCCCTCACGATGGAAGAATTGTGACTATTGATCAACTTTGATTCATCGATCCCGACTGGGTTACCTCCCTAAGTGGTTCTTATATGCAGATAGTATCACCCCCACCACATTTCAATTATGTGGCATTGTCTCCCATGACCTCAACTTCTGATGATTTGGATCCGGTAGTTGACATGGTGATTTCTTCGATCGGATTATTGGAGCCTGATCTCCTTCCTCCTATTGCGACCCTTGACATGTGTCCCTTCTCAAGTGATTATCTTCCATCCAATGAAGATATGCTGGAGGTCATGACCACATTTTTTCCATTGACATTGTACCCTTCCAGAGCATTATCCTCTTGGAAGCCATGATCCGGACGAAACAACGAGCATAGTTTCCCTTCTCTGTGGCAAGCTCATTAAAAAATGAAACAGAGGTCGTGAGCATATTTTCCCTTCTCTGTGGCAAGCTCGTTAGAAAATGAAATAGAGGTCAGGAGCATAGTTTCTCTTCTCTGTGGAAAGCTCGTTAAAAAATGAAACAGAGGCTTTGAGCATAGTTTTCCTCTGTAGCAAGCTCGTTAAAAAATCAAACAACAATCTGGGGATCGAACCTGGAACCATGAGCATAGTTATTTTCCTGTGTCAAGCTCGTTAAAAATGAAACAATCACCTCTCTTGAACCGTCATTTCATCCACCTGTATCCTTTTTCTCCATCTAGCACAAAAATTGGTGAAAACCTCAAAGTTAGTGAATGACTTGAAGCTTGGGGGGCATGTCTCCAGCCTTTGATGATCATTCTGGAGCTAAGCCACCAGCTTTCATGCTAGGGGCATGTCGAGCTTATTTTTTGTTATTTCTCATGCTCGTAAATACATGAGAATGCAACCGGGTAAAATTTTATCTCCTTTTCGGACCCGTATGGATACACGAACACACGAAAAAGGAACCCCCTGGAGTCATCTTTAAACTCTTTTCAGACTCTCTAAATATGAAAATATTGTCGAGTGATCTTGCTTCCTTTTATACTCGTTAAAAGGTTTGAAAGGGCGTATTTCGAGCGATAGTTTATCTCTTTTTCGGTCTCGTCAAACTATTGTACGGAAAAGGAACTGAGAGAGTTCTCTTTTAAGTGTTTTTCCAAACTCTATAATCCTAAAAAACCTTCGAGTTTTATGTCTTTGGACTCGTTAAAACACACATTGACAAGCCCATACGGGACTAATCCCTTACTTATTACGGTTCGTTAAACAAAGGAAGAGGAACTTACCGAAGGTGAGTTATATCGAGCATGTGTTATCCTCCTCGAACTCATTAAATTAAAAAGAGGTACTCGTCTATCTGGATGGGGGAAAAAATTGAAAGGAGCAAGCCAAGCAGTCTCTTGAGAACATTATCCAGAAATTCTTAGAGTCACCCTTGAACACGACACTTTGTCATTTGTGCATCATAATCCACTGAACCTCTGCACTGAGCCAATCCTTTGAGTTCCTTTCAGTCCTTTGGGTCACCCGACGCAAGTCACAGTATCTACTACATAGTTTTGTTCCATGTCATGTTTTGTTGTTGTGCCTCAGTGTTCAAGGGAAGTATCTGCCTCTAGAGTCAGCCATCCCAAATATCCTACCTCAAAACATGTGTCACTCCATGTCCATTTGATCGACCAATTACATCTCTATGTCTGTTCTAAAAACCTTCGAGTTTTATGTCTTGGACCTTAAACAAAACATTGACAAGCCCATACGGGACTAATCCCTTACTTATTAATGGTTCGTTAAACAAAGGAAGAGGAACTTACCAAGGTGAGTTATACCGAAGTATGTGTTATCCTCCTCGAACTCATTAAATTAAAAAGAGGTAATCATATATCTGGATGGGGGAAAAAAATAAAAGGAGCAAGCCAAGCAGTCTCTTTGAGAACATTACCATGTAACTCTAAGCATCACCCTTGAACACGACACTTAATTCTTGTCATTTGTGCATCATAACTTAATCGAACCTCAGACCGAAGCCAATCCTTTGGGTTTATTTCACTCCTTTGGGTCGCTTGACGCAAGTCACAGTACCCACCACATAGTTTTGTTCCATGTCATGTTTTGTTGTTGTGCCTCGTTGTTCAAGGGAAGTATCCACCACGAGAGTCAACCATCCCAAATATCCTACCTCAAAACATGTGTCACCCATGTCCATTTGATCGACCAATTACATCTCTATGTCTGTTTCTGTGTCGTTGATGGGGGATACATCAAGGCCCTCCTTCGACGAGCCTATTCTTGTCGACCTCAACACATTATCCAAGAATTAGGCTTAGAAACCAGTTAGTACTTTGGGACCTGCATGCCTCAATGGCAGGCCTCCTCACATTCAATAGTGGGTTTACATCATTGACCTCTGATCGAATGATTCCACGGATGTTTGACTCCAGCTCATCCATTCACATTCGTTGGAATGTACTAGGGTACCTTGGGAATCATTGACATTAATGGTGATCTCCCTCGCACATGTTAACGGTTTACATCATTGACCGGTAATCAAGTGGTTTTTGCCATGTTCGACATCAAGACATCTATTCACATGGTTAGATTCGTACTACATCGGGATCGGTAAGAAGACCCTGGGTTGAGTGATCACTTTGATATGTATTTTTCCTAGGTTGCAAAGGAGTTTCTCTTGAACACTGACACATATACTGGTACATAGATCCACTTTGTATTGGTCGTGGCTATGTCTTGTCATATTGTAGATCCACTGTGTATTCTTCATGGCTACGATCAATTCATTTCATAAGCGTATAGATCCACAGTGTGTCCTCGGTGGCTATACCTTCTTATCAATACAATTATGGCTCCGCAGTGTATTTTATGGTGGCCATATCTTGCAAGTATTGATCACCCAAGAATAGGTATGTCTGCCTTGGGTTTTGAAACATGTCATAATATTTGTTCGATGTTTGTGTGCAGCTTTTGTCAGGTTCACCGAGTCTATACCCTTGCTTGAAAGTCTACAAAGAATTTCCGTTATCAGTTCCTATCTTCTAACTTCATACTTTGGGGGGAAATCTGTTACACATAAAAAATACTCACTTTGATAGTGTCGCAAGTGTCGTCATTACAAAGGTCACAAGTGTCGCATTTTGCTCATAAGGTCGCAAGTGTCGCATGTTGCTCACAAGTGTCGCAAGCGTTAAAGAAAGCATGTTTCCATGATGCCTATGTCATGCCTATAATGACATGAGAAGGACACTTGAAACACCTCAAACATTTGATTTGGAAGAGGAGAAATGAGCCAACAGGCTTGCAAACCTTTTGCCATCTAAAATCACCTCAAAAACTAGCTTTTGGAGGAGAGCGCTCCCCTATAACTCTTCTAGGAGCGTCGACGCTCCCCCTTACACGGTTTGGGAGCGTTATAAAGCTCCTCTAGCCCTTTTGAGGGATCTCTATAGATTTTGAGAGCGTTGGCGCCCCACTAAATCCTACTAAGGAGCGCTACAATGCTCCGATGGTCCTTTTGAGGGAGAACTACCTATTCTGGGCAGTAGTTAAGTTGGTGATATGAATGGGGGAAGGATCTTTTCATTCTTGGAAGGCAGTTGAGCTCGAATCCCTAGTCCAGCCATGATCTTAGGGCAGATCCTCAATTGAAGGAGGAAAATCCTCAACTTCCCCAAGGATATCTCAAGTGGTTAGAGCCTCTCCAAGGCTATATAAGCAAGCTTTCTAATGGTGAAAGGGGACTGGAAAAGGAGAATGACACCAAACTTATGATCTCATAAGTGGTGCTAGAACAGAGATATTTTGG
This sequence comes from Picea sitchensis, assembly GCA_010110895.2. Lineage (NCBI taxonomy): Eukaryota > Viridiplantae > Streptophyta > Pinopsida > Pinales > Pinaceae > Picea > Picea sitchensis. The sequence continues at coordinate 34,021 of SNQJ01S0039443.1, forward strand.
AAGCAAGAGACCTATGATCTCATAGGGAGCAATCGGTGAAGGTTTCATCATTTAGATCGTGGATATTTTGAGAAAGGGGTAGACAAGGAGGACTTTGCAGAGCTGCTGCAATTCATATATGGATGTAAGCAATGTTTTGTCCTCATTAATATAATTTTCTTGGCCTGTTTCTTTCTAGTTTGTGTCTGATGTTACATAAACTTATCATTGATAGATAGATCTGTTTTCAAGCTAATATCAATAGAGTAGGAATTGAAGCTCAACTCGGAGTGTGGAGGGACAAATGTCGATAAAAAGGTACTTTTTTTCTCCTTCCTCCTCATGCATTAGTTTGTATATATATATAAAAGGAACTCAATGTCCATGTTAAGCACTTTCTGTCTTAGATTTTAGGGTCTAGTTCTTTGAGGCAATCTACCTATCCGCAGGGAGATTTTCCTACAACAACAGGTGGAATGTGTCCTTTATGATGCCCCAGGACGTCATCTAGGATCCATGACTTCACCTCCAGTGTATGGCACCTTGACAAAGCATTTTGGCACATGTGGCAGAGTTTGGAGGCCCAAAGAGGGCCAACGTTTGTCATCTTGTGCTGCTTTTTTCCCTAAAAACAGCCAACGTCTCCCTCAGAAGGGCTTGACGTCTTGCTTATTTCTCATTTAGGGTTTCATTTAACTATTTAATGTAAAACGGTATGATTTTTGGTTATTAGCCTTGTTGGCTATTTTTAATGACCTAAAATTAATTAAAGGTCATGAGATGATATATATTGAGGATTTTTTCCCTCATTTGGACATAACACAACTCACTCGCACTTGTGAGGTCTGATTTTTTGCGCCCTCCTAGGGTATTTTTTCTTTCTAAGTGAGGCGCACTTGTTATTGGAAGGATTTTTTGGCATCTTATGGCATTTCTCTCCAAGGAAGGTTTAGAACTAGGGTTTTCACATGCCTTCTTCATGATATGTAAGTGATTTTCTTGCAAAACTTCTTGATTGAATGGTTATAGGTTTAATTTCTTGCATTTTCTTATTAAATTGCCGATTTGAAACCCTAGGTAACAAGCACACAAGTAGGTCCTTGTTTCATGTCCCCTTAGATAGAAATATTTCAGCCATTGAAGAAGAAGGATTAAGCCTAGTCTTTGCTACACTCATCTTGCTTCTTCCCTTAATCTATATTTGAACTTCATAGGTTGAAAGAGGGTTATATCCTAGGCCTAGGTGATCTACACCTAGGGCCATCATCTTCTAGGGTTTGAAAGCCTTGTCTTTACAACACTTTCTCTCACCTAATCCTTTAGTTGAATTCAACATTTATGCTAGTCGTTTTTCCAAGTTGACCTAAGGAAGGAGGAAAGAGAACTAGGTCTTTCTTAAGAAACATCGTAGTGAGCCTCTTTCCCCTAGGATTTTGATTATAGGGCCCTGCCTTTGCAACACTTTAGAACCCTTCCCTGTTATCTTTAAGTCTTCATCCTTTCAAAACCTTGTGCCCTTAACTTGTTTGACTCCAGATACCCTAAGGCAACGATCTCTAAACTCCAACGTTGAACTCTTAGTGTCCAAAACAACTCTCAAAACTTTGAATTTTGAAACCCTAACTAACAAACTAACCTAATTAAGGCTGACGTCACAATTGGTTATCTCATCTTGATGCAACAATTGTTGAATATAGGAAATTAAATGATGATTTAAATCATTTATTGAGTAAAGTGTTGGTTGAATACATTGTTGTCTTGATCATCTTGATAGTTATTAATGAATTGATGCTTTTGCCATCGCTAATTGATGAAACATTGACTTCATTGGTATCTATTGTTTTACATTTCTTATTAATTGATATCAAATAGTCATTGAAGTACTAACCCATTGAGTTATAGCCTGCATATATACTTTATTGTTGTTGTCTTGTTCCGGGAAGGTGTTTTCATTTGGGCATACACTTCATTATTGGTTGTTTAGCCGGACTATCTGACCTAGGTGGTAACCTGTGAAGGAGGAACTTTTACTTTAAGCTTTATACCTTTTCCTCTTCAAAACCCCACGTTACCAGGGACGTCTCGCCTAGGCTAACCTCCCTAAATAGAAAGAACCTCCCCATTGAGGTGACATTGGGTGGGGAAGGTTCTTGTTACGCCAGTTTGGTCTCTATCCTTTAGCCTTTGACCTAAACTACAAATTGTGCGATAACAAGACAAATATATGATAGTGGACGAGGGCATGGATTCATAGATTGGTTCACAGAGTTGTTCAGAGACAAAGGAACATCATCATAATGGATGATATTTACATAGGAAATGGATCAAACAATGAAAATGGATTCCAAATTGACAAATATTTGTTTTTTATACATATGCAATGCATACAATAGTTCACTATAAAAAATAGTAATTCTCAGAAAAACAATGACAAAAATCCCTACGAGTTATGGAAAGGAAGAACAACAAATGTGAAGCACTTCAAAGTATTTGGAAGAAAATGCTACATCAAAAGAGAAGATGGCAGAATGGGAAAGTTTGAATCTCATGTGAACAAAGGAGTACTTGTTGGTTACTCCATTACAAGGAAAGAATACAAGTGTTACAATATGAAGTTGAACAAAGTGTGGAAAAAATCAATGTAACAATTGATGAAACAGGTGGACAAGAATTAAAGGAAGAAGAAAATGAATCAATGGAACAACTTTACGAAGAAGAAGCAAAATATGGAGAAGAAGTAGAAGGGGAAGATGAAGAGGATCAGACAAAAGTAGAAGAGAAAGTTCAGCGAGTGCCTCCAAATACACCTAACAAATGAGTATAGAAGAATCATCCTTCAGATTAGATTATCATAAACAAATATGCAAGAGTTGAGACTAGAAGAATAATCTATTCACCAGAACAAATTCACGTAGCACTCTTATCTATGATTGAACCAAACAATTTTGAAGAGGCCAGCAAGGATGAATTCTGGAACAAGGCCATGAATGAAGAATTGGATCAAATAGAGAAGAATGACACTTTGGAATTAGCTCCAAGACCAAAGAAAAAGAATGTGATTGGCACAAAGTGGGTTTTTAAAAATAAATTGAATGAAGATGGACATTTCATAAGGAACATAGATAGATTGGTATGTAAAGGATAAGCATAGGTTGAAGGAATCGACTTTGAAGAGACATTTGTCCCAGTTTCCAGAATGGAAGAAATCTTATTGCTCTTAGGTTATGCATGCTCCAAGAATATTAAAGTGTATCATATGGACGTGAAATCAACTTTTCTTAACAGGGAACATGAAGAAAAAGTCTACATTGAACAACTGGAAGGATTTCAGTTGTCAAAGAATGCAGATTGTGTGTGTAAATTGAAGAAGGACTTGTGTGATCTAAAACAAGCTCTTAGAGCATGGTACGCTAGACTGGATAAATATATACAACATGTAGGGTTTAGAAAATGAAGTGCAGACAACAACCTCTACATCAAGGTAACTCAAGATGGTATTTTATTAATTGAAGTTTATGTTGATGATATTATTTTTTGAATTATTGATGACAGGTAAAGCTAGAAATTTTCAAAGGATATGTAGAATGAATTTGAAATTTCATTACTCAGAGAACTATCCTTCTTTCTAGGTCTTCAAATATGTCGAATAAATCGAGGAATTTTTATTTCTCAAACTAATTATATCAGAGAAATTCTAAAGAGGTTCGGAATGGAAGATTGCAAACCAATTACTACTCCTATGCAAACTAGTTGCAAGTTGAGCAAAGATGATGATTCAAAGTCTACATAATAGAGGCAATATAGGTTAATGATTGGTATCTTACTATATGTGATAGCATCCAAACCATATGTAATGAAGGAAGTTGGATAGGTGGTGGGATTTCAAGCAACACCAAAGGAATCACATGTCGTAGCAGTGAGGAGGATTTTCAGATATATCAATGGAATAAAAGAGTTTGGATTATGGTATCTAAAAGGAAAATATATATCACTTATTTCCTACACAGATGCAGATTGGGCAGGTTGCATTGATGACCGATGAAGCACTAGTGGAACAACGTTATACTTGGGTGAGTGTTTATTATCTTGGCTAAGAAAGAAACAATCATCAATATCTTTATCTATAGTTGAAGAAGATTATATTGCAACAGTAGGATGTTGTACACAAATTATATGGATGAAACAAACTCTGACAGATATACAGGTTGATTATGATGAGCCCATTCCAATATATTATGATAATACAAGCACCATCAATATCTCAGAGAACCCAGTGATGCACTCCAAGATGAAGCACATTCCAATAAAGTATCACTTTCTACGGGAACAAGTTGCAGAGAAGAACATCGTAGTTGAATATGTGGAAACAAAAGAACAAGTGGCAGACATCTTTACAAAATCGCTTCCAAGGGAATCCTTTGAGTATCTTTGTTAGAGCATCAGAGTAATTTCTACTCCAAAATGAATGCTTTTTAATGCTTATCTTATATGTCTTAGATTTACAAGAGGAAGAACCATAAAGAGGACAGTTCAAGTTGGGAGATCAGTTTCAGGAAGATTTCAGGCAGGGGGAGTATCCCCAAGGATAGTTTAGTCAAGGGGAGAAACCCTGGATGAAAAGATACATTTTTCCATTGATGACAAAGGGGGAAATATTTATCATATGCAAAGGTAAATGCTTGGAGAAATGGAACATAGGAATGGTTCCAAGGGGAGCGATGGTCACAGGGGGAGAATGAGTGATATGACTTCAGTATTGCATCATAGTGTTTCCATCAATGCCAAAGGGGGATATTTTTGATTATTTGGGTTGGTTTTCATTGATTTAAACCTTTGAAGAAAGTCTGGTAGAGAATTATGGTAGCATAAAGGTTTGAGTAATGGACCCAAGTTTGTTTGATGTATAATGGTATGAGTTTTAATATATTTGAAGGTAAGACTATTCTAGATGGACAGTACATTTCATGTCATTTATGGTGGTATGTGGAACGTCACATAACTCCTCACGGTTAGAGAGTTATGGACATGTGAAGTTGGAGAACCCTCATGAGTCATCTAAAAGCCCCAAAAGGTCAAAGTAGTCAAAGGGGTTGAAAATAATAAATTATTTAAATAATAAAGTGAAGTGATGAGTGTAATATAAGTCAAAGTGGATACAAAAGAAATTATTTCAATAATAAAATTAATGGAGAAATTATTAAGTTGACAAGTGGTTAGAAGTGGGTTAGCCCTAAAATATGGAAAGTGGTTTAAGATGGTTAGAAGGTAACCCCTTGAGGAAGCTACATAAAATTATAAATGAGAGGAAATGGTCTCTCATTTAATCACAATTAAGCATATTGAATATCTACAAGTGACTAAGGTAACCAAAGGATATCTAAGGCGAATTTAAGAGGGAAGGTGAAGTAAAGAAGGGCGGAATTCAAGGAAGGATAAATTATTTTGATTATGTTTTCTAAGGTATGTTATTTACAGGTCATCTCACCATTTTCGAAATAATTTTTTTTATAGAATGATTCAAACCAAGAAATCTGTATTCCATTGAGGAAACATATCCAAGTAGTTGTGATAAAAAATTCATCTTGTGGGTCGTTGTATTTTTGGAGTTAAACTCCGTGGAAAATAGGGTTTGTGGCTAGTCCTAAAATTAGTCTAAAATAGGTGTTTCAGGTAAAAACATCATAACTTCTTCATAATAGATCCAAATTAAGTAAGACCAAATGTATTGGTTAGAGTAAAGTCTTTAGTATGTTGTGAACCATTTTCATATCTACACAACAAATATTCCATGTAGGGCATTCTCTACAAGTTTTATCTCTAGAATAATCCAGATTTCAACAAGAGTTACAAATCAGATTTAGATGATGAAATTTATGAGGGATTTTGGTTGAGGTACATGTTGGGTACATGTTTGAGACAAGTATTTGATGATTTGGTACATACATGAGGTGCATAGTTGATGATGTTGGTACATCTTGATGAGTCATATTTGATGAGTAGTTGATTCATGATTGGTACATACTTGGTACATGGTTGGAGGAACTTGTTAGTAATATTGTTGACACATGTGTAAATGTGTTGAACCTGCACATAATATATCTAGCTAGAAAATACTACACACATTTGCAGAGAGAAATTGAGAAAGAAGGAGAATGAGAGAGAATAGAAAAATTATCATTCGTCGTTATGAATAATAAATAATTTACACAAGATATAATTTGTATAACTCAATCAATGTGCACTGGAGGATAACCAATGCATCATAGTGGTGGTCTAGAGTGATCTAGACACACACCAATAGTTACATGAGCGAACTTCCACCTAGTCTAGTCTCTCAGAAAATTACAAGAGTGAACTACCACCTAGCTGAGTTAACTACCACCTAGTTGAGTTAACTAGTCAACTAGTCTTCAGTTAACTGACTGAACAAAGAGTAGTGAGGAGTAGATCAAGGAATCAAGGGTAATGTGCCAGTATGGTGATGATCCCAAGGAAATTACGTATTAGTATGGTGATGATCCCAATATTTCATGGTGACAAAACCAATGCAACATCTAAATTCAACTCAACTAGTCAAACTGAAGTGTCAACTGAAAGAGAATATTCTCCAGGTGGAATATTCTCCCCTAAAATATACGAGACTGGATAATGACTAATTACGACTAATAAAAAAAGAAAAACCTCAGGAAAAATAAATCCTAGGTGTGTGTGAAGTAACTCAAACACCCCCCTGAACATCACTATGGATAAAATAAAGAATGGGTCCCGAAAACGAGGCCATGTTAGGTACCCAAATACAAAAAATACATTGAAATAAAGTGAGGAAAGAGGGAAAACCTCATGGGAAACCCCCTCCCCCATCAAGGTACAATGTATGTAAAAATAAGAACTACAGTTGCTAGGAAATTGTGTCCTTCATCCCAAGATGAATTCACAGAGAATGGAACTTCTTCTCAGTGAAGGTATTAGTGAAGATGTCTATCGTCTGTTCTGCTGAAAGGAAAAATTGTAGGTCGGTGATCCGCTCATGTAATAAGTCCCAGATGTAGTGCATGTGGATCTCGATGTATTTTGTCTGTTGCCTCTGAAATGGATCTCTGCAGAACTTTAGAGTTCTCTGGTTGTCACACCATATGACAATCGACCGATGAAACTGAATTCCCAACTCAGTGAGAAATGTTGTAGCCACATAGCGTGAATGGTTATGTTAACTACCCCTCTGTACTCTGCCTTGACTGAAGATAGAGAAATGGAAAGTTGCTTCTTTCTCGACCAACAGATAGGACCAGAACCAATATTGAGTGAGTAAGTAGATGTGGACTTGCGATCAATGCTATCTTCAGCCCAGTCAGAATCAATAAAATCGATGAGATGTAAGGTAGATTCTTTTGCATAATGAATCCCAAAGGTGATGGTTCCTTGTACGTATCGAAGGATACACTTTGCAACATTCCAATGTAGCTCATGTGACTCCTTCATGAACCTGGAAACTCTGCCAACTGCATAGGAGAGGTCTAGTTTGGAGTGTGTGAGATACAACAAGCTACCCACTAGTTGTCTATACAATGTGTTTTAAAATAGTGGAGTCTCCCCACTATCCTCAAGTTTGACTCCTGATAGGAAAGGAGTCGAAGCAGACTAGTACTCTATCATGCGAAATATCTCAAGGAGATCCTGTGCATACTTGGCCTGAAACAGTTTGATGTCTGATGCGTACTGAATGATCTTGAGTCCAAGCGAGAAGTGTAGTGGACCCATGTCCTTCATCAAAAACATGTCATGTAGAATCCTCTCGACTGTAGCAATCATTGAAGTTGAGCAACCGGTGATCAAAAAATCAACATACAAAACTAAAAGTAGATGTGAATCAATCATCCTGAGCATGTAGACATTCAAGTCTGATTTAAAATGTACAAATTTCTGTGACAACAAGTGGGATTCCATCTTGGCATACCATGCCCTCGGAGCCTTCTTGAGGTCATAAAGGGACTTCTTCAATCGATAGACCAAAGATGAGTCCTTCATAAATCCCTAGGGTTTCTCCATGTATATCTCCTCAGAGATATCACTGTGAAGAAATGCATTCTTCACGTCCATCTAATGGACTTCCCATCCCTTGGGTGCTGCAATGGCAAGTTCCAATTGTATGGAATCCATCTTCTCTATTGGGGCGAAGGTCTCATCATAGTTAATACCATGCACTTGTTGTAAGCCTTTGGAAACAATCATAGCTTTGTATTTGTTAATATGTCCATCCGCTGCACTCTTGGTCCTGTAGACCCATCTGCATTTGACAAGTTTCCTCCTAGAAGTAAGGGGAACTAGATCCCAAGTCTGGTTCTCGAGGAGGGAGTTGTACTCCTCCTGCATGGCGGATTCCCAAAAGGGATTTCTAGTAGCCTCACCATAATACTTTGGATCTGAAGAATGAACCAAGAAAAGATGTCTAGAGGGAAATGGTTTAGTGACAATCAATGCAATAGGAGGCTCCTCGAAATTAGATCAAGTCCTCCTAGTATCGTTTGGATCACCAATGAGATCCCCTGCATCCTAAAGAGTTGTTTGTGCCCACATGGGCCTCTGCTCTAGCTATGCAACTGCATCTGGATGATCTGAATCTGAATCTTACTGTACTGACTCTGAATCTGAATCATCTGAGTCCTTTGAATCAAAACTATAGTCTGAATAAGAATCGATATGTGCATTCTCATCATATTGGATAGGTGGAAAAATGAAGGCGTCTGCATGTGACTGTTGAGGTACATGCGAGACACTTTCCTCGAATTGGACACTACGCTCAATGATGAGTCGATTCGAGGAAAGATCAATAAGCCTATATCCCTTCACATCATCAAGGTATCCAACAAAAATACACCGAGTTCTTTGTGGATCAAGTGCCTTCCTCTTTTCAAATGGAATCTAGGCCCATGCACGTGAACCGAAAATACGAAAATGGGTCACTTTCGGTTTCAGGTCTCTCCAAGCCTCGTAGGGCGTCTTATCCTGGATAGATCTATGGGGATATATGTTTTATATTTATGTTTCACAATTAAGTGCTTCGACCCATAGTCTATGTGGTAGTGACTTTGCATGCAACATGCAAGATGCCATATCCTTCAAAGATCTGTTTTTCCGCTCAACAACTTTGTTTTGCTGTGGAGTATAGGGAATTGTGTGTTGCAACTGAATCCCTACCTTATGGAAAATATTATGGATCTCATGATTTACATACACTCCCCCATTATCAATTTAGAGGACTTTGATCTTCTTTTCAAACTCTATCTTAATGAGGGATTTGAAATATTTGAGGTGTTGAAAGACCTCATATTTTTTCCTAAGAAAGTAGATCGATGTAAAACGTGAGAAATCATCAACAAAAATGATAACAAACCTCTCTTTGATGATAGATGGATGCGGAAAAGTACCCACAAGGTCACTGTGGATCATATCTAAAGCTGCAAAATCTCTATGAGACTTTCCTTTGTCGAATTTCTCTTGAGGGTTTTTTCCGAGAACACATCCATCACATACTCCCTTGGAGAAATGTGTGCTTGGTATACGATAAACCAATATTTTCTTGATACATTGTTGCATGTATCTTAAATTCAAATGTCCAAAACTTTAATGCAATATCCTACTACTTTCATCAACATGAGTAAGCAATAAAGTAGTATGAGGTTCAATGAATTCAGAAAATGTATACAATCTAGACTGATGATTTACCTCATCGGTAGCAACCCTGGAGTTGGTTTGCATGTCGTATATGTCCACAACATTTGGTGTGAATATGAATTTGTTTACAGTGTCAGAATTTTTCATCTAATACACAGAGAGAAGGTTGAAGGAAAGTTTGGGAATGTGCAACACATTCTCGAAGCTTTCGTTGGTGAGTTCAATCCTTCCATTGCCAATGACTTCGACAGAAGAGTTATACCCCATGAGAATAGGATGAACTTTTTATGCATCCAATGAAGAATATACTTCTTTTGAGGCATCCATGTGATGTGATGCTCCTGAATCTATGATCCAAGCATCGAGAGAGGAGTTGATGGAAATGAAGGCATGGCTAGAATTGTCTTTCTTAGGATTCTGATCTTCTGGCTTCCTCTTCTTGGAACCCTCGAGGATGCGATCTACAAGGTTATCTTTTTGAAGTATTTGAGTCATTAGATCTATTTTTTTTTGCATGCATGTGGATTTTGGATGGAATCCTTTGTGACAGTGCATGCATTTTTTCCCTTTTCTTCCCTTTTCCCCTTTAGATATGGAGGCATCGGTGAAGGGTTTTGTGTACCCTTCCTTATTCAGATGTGAATGAGCTTTCCTTTTTTCTTTATATTTATATTTTTTATATTTATGGCTGCCATTTTGCACAGTGAGTGCATGCACCTTTGGACCTCTGATTTTTCCCATGTTGATGAGCTTGGTTTGCTCTTGTGTCAGGGATTCGATAAAGTCCTTAAGAGAAGGAATCTTCAAGGTGGCTCCAGAGGTGAATATGACATAATGGAATGTGGATACAAATACAGAGAATTTAGGACCAATTTTGGAGAGAATGGTGAGAACCATTTGTTTCTCCTCCTTATATTTATCAACCCCACAAGCTTTGAGTTGTGAAAGTAAATCCTTGAATTTTGTAAAGAAATCTTGGATATTGTCGAAGATTTTTGGATCCAACGTGAGCAATTCCACCTCTAGAATGTGTCTCCTCATATCATCATGTTTTCCAAATATCCCTTCCAAGGTGGTCTAGTCTTCATTGGGAGTCTTACATGAAGATATGTGAAAAAGGAGATCGAGAGAAATAAGACTGCAAATCGTTCCGAGTGCTTCATCCATTCGATTAAAGTACTTGGAATTTTCTATGTCTGATGTCATTTAAGTATCTATATTCAAGGTTAACCTATACAACCCTCTGGTTCGGATATGTACGACTATTTTTTCCTTCCATGCAAAATAGTTGTAAGGTGTAAGAATGAATTATTTTTGTAAATCCATCTTTTTGTTGTCTTCAATCTTTTGTACCTACAAAAAAATTTGGTGTATCTTTTTCTTAGCAGTCCATTGTGTTTGATACCATGTAAATGTATTGAACCTGCACATAATAGATATATCTAGAAAATAATACACACATTTGCAGAGAGAAGTTGAGAAATAAGGAGAAGCAGAGAAGGAATAGAATAATTCTCATTAACCATTATGAATAATGAATAATTTACACATGATATACTCTGTATAAATCAATCAATGCACACTAGAGGAGAGGAATGCACCATAGTGGTGGTATAGAGTGATATGGACACACACCAACAGTTACGAGAGTGAACTTACACCTAGTCTAGTCTCTCATACAGTTACAGGAGTGAACTGCCACCTAGCTGAGTTAACTAGTTAACTAGTCTTCAACTAACTAACTGAACAAAGAGTAGTGAGGAGTAGATCAAGGAATCAAGGGTAATGCGCCAGTATGGATATAATCCCAAGGCAAGTGTGAATTATCATGGTGATGATCCCAATGTTGCATGGTGACAAAACCAATGCAACATCTAAACTCAACTCAACTAGTCAAACTGAAGTGTCAATTAAAAGAGAATATTCTACTGGTGGAATATTCCCCCCTAAAATATAGGAGACTGGATAATGAATAATTATGACTAATAAACAAGGAAAAACCTTAGGAGAAATAAACCCTAGGTGTGTCTAAAGTAACTCCAACAATATGGTTTATGGATGATGTGGCATACTTGTCTTGGTATATTATTAGAAGCACATATTGATCTTGGTGATGATTATGAGTTCTTGTGTTATTCTTGGTTGATGCACATCTTGGTGATATTGTGCATATGGTTGAGAGTTGTCTTAGTGATTGATCTTGGTGAGTAGATTTGATTTGGTTGATAAGATTGATGATACAAGTTGTAGTGATAGGTTGTTTAGACAGGTTATTGTGACATGTTATTTGTATAGGTTTGGTGCATGGTTGATGCACTTGTTTATGGTACAAGTTGAGGTACATGTTGGCACAGGTTATTGGTACAGGTTGTTATGGGTTGTTTGATGTAGGTTGATTGGTACAAGTTTACAATAGTATATCTCACAGTGATAGTGTGATAGTGGTTCCATTATTCTAGTTCTACGTCAGGGTGGTTGGATGAGGAAAGGGAAGGTGGTTGTAGCCACCTTTCGGTTTTATCCGGAGAACATAGGGGGTTGTAGCCTCCTTCTGGTTGTAGCTATAGAATTGGGGAGTTGGATCTTCCCTCAGGTTGTAGCCTGAGAAACTAGGGGGTTGGATCCTCCTTCTAGTTGCAGCTGGAAAACAAAGGAAGTTTTTGTTTCCAATGAAAGTAATTCTTAAAGACATATAACAAAAATCATTATGTGGTTTTCTCCCACTTTGGGTTTCCATGTAAAAACACTAGTGTATTGTTTATGTGTATGATATATCATTTCTTCATTGTTTATTCACTCAACAAATGTTCTATGATAATGCTACATTGATATAACACTTGCAATTTATGGTTAAAAATGTGTGACATCCCCAAAAATAAAGTATTTTTGAAATTTAAAATTTGTTGGAAAATTATTCTGTTTTTAGTAAATTCGAAATTGGATTTTTTTTTCCATTTATGGCAATTCCGAATTTCGAATTTGATAATTGTAATAAATTATTATGACTGGGCAGAGATCTGATTTGATTCAACTAACTATTTGACTATGACAATTGTATGAGAACATGATATTTTATATTAATTGCAGGAGGAAAAATGGAACAACCATGTTAAAACCAGCTGACCATGACTCCGTGAGTGGGGAACATGTTGGAACTACCTCTAGGATGATTGTTACAAGTGGAAAATGGGAAGAAAGACCTAGGCAAAAGGACGGTTTTGATATATAGCATATGTGAGGAGGCAAGACGCTGTCGAGTATATTGGGGGAAAATGACTATTATTTTCTTGTTGTTATGAAAAATGTTGTTGGAGTGTGAGGCAAGAGGAGTCTATTGAAAAATGAAAGACGTTGTTGAGGAGGATTTTTCCGAGTTAGCCCTCATGGACTCATGGTCAGGCTAAGGGGTGAACTGGGAAAGTGATTTGGCTACCCTATTCTACAGTTGGGAGGAACGTGGTTGTTCCCTTTGTCTTTCCGCGGGTGGGTTTAGATATGTTATTCTATGTCTTCTCTGTCTGAATGACTTTATATCTAATGCAATGCATTTGTTGAATCTGAGTTGTAATGATTTCCATTTTTGTTTATTTTAATGATTGTATAAGTGATGAAGGGTACTTGCTGCATCTAAATTGAATTATTGCTACCTCTGTGGAACAAATTAGTTATAGTTGTAGTAAAATCATTAAATTATGTATGGATACAATAACCTGAATGAAATATGTTCAATTACACATGTGTGTGAAGTCAAACTTCGGATAGAGTAGTTATAATTCAACTCCTGAGTAATTCTTTATGATTGAAATTGGAATCTATTCGAAAGTTAGAAATTATTGATGTTCCTCCAAAAACAGTGGAATGAATTTATGTGATTAAATTCTAGAAGTAATTCTAAATTTCTGGAGTAAAACATCTAGGTCTAAACAGATTGAACCTAGTCTATATAAATATAAGAAGCAAGTATTCTCTACAAACACAAAATTCAGATTTATAAATGAAAATTGGGATGCTACCTACCACTTAATATAGATCTAATATAGTGCGAAACAATACATTCTACGATAGATCTATAACTATGAATCAAAGGTATAGGAGTTGGAATACTCTAGTGAAAGTATCAACCGACCTACTTCCTTCATCGTAAAAATTGAATACAATAAACCAAAAGACAACAATGAATATGTTATTAAACTGAGGAAAAACTCTTCCCTTTCTATAAAGTACCAGACCAATGGGTCAAAATAGAGCGGAGTGGCATATATAATAAGTATAGTGTTCGAATTTGAGAGACATAAATCCTTCAACACAGATTATCATTCCAAATACAGTCGGCCAGGATTGTCCTTCTATTAAATTAAAGAAAAGGAGTATATTACCTAACGAACCAGACTATTTACGCAATTACAGACTCATTAGTTATACAGGAACTGGAGTCATGCCATTAATGTAAAAGCGACCCAAGAGTCTACCCCAATAAACGTTAAAGTAGGCACAGAACTAAGTATAACGGAACTAGTCAAATCATGATCTCCTTGGATAATGCCAGGACCTCTATAGTTTAACCTAAGAAATGATGGGTTCGGAACCCGTTTACCTTTCTCATCGATGTCAAGACAGACATCCGAGACTCGTGCAGACCGAATACCTACAAAGAAAAAGACTCTTTGATTATTAACCTGTAGTTGAAGGAAAGTAACGATAATAATAATGTGATGATAATTTAACCAACAGTTTAATCCTCCTCTCCGAAGACACTCATCTTTTCAATACGCAGTCTTGGATCTTTGCCTTGATGCGTGCTATTAGTGTAGATGGACGAGCCGAGGGTGGAGAGTGCAACGGATCTCTGATGGGTACCTCACATTAAAAAAGCCCACCATTAGTGAATCATACCTACACTTTAAAGAAAGAAAGGAAATATAAAGGGGACAGTTACAGTAACCAAGAAAATTAAATAAGGTGAAATAGATGGAGTCAAGTAGACAACAGTGTTCATCTTTCGTAATGCATAAATGGTGTAAGTTTAGTTGTAAAAGGATATGTTTTAAACCTTTCCAAAAAGCAATTGTACAGAAAATAAGGATGAATCCGACATTCAACACAGAGAATGTCATAACTAGACCCCGAGAGGCGCCATACAGTTATAGTACCACCAACATAAATACAAATTGTTGATTGACTTTCTTTCAACAGGAATAAAACGTTCTTGTAAAGTACACACCGAACTTCTAATTCAAAGATAGATACCGTGAGGCGGTTCCAAGAAAACTATACGCGATCTTTTTAAACAAAAGTGGTAATGTTTACCAAGCGAGAATTGATTGTGGGATTTCTGGGTCAATTTGGCCTGAGTATGAAACCGTCGGGTAGACACAACCTTCACAGGGTAAAACATAAGGAGGTGTTACCACAGGGTACCCATTTTTCTTACGAAGCCTCATCAGGGCCAGTTCTGGTTTCATCATATAACCACTACAGGAGAACATAGGAGAACGACTCTTGAACGTACTATAACATAAATTAAATTTTCCATGGGAATAGCTGTTTTCCCTCAGAAATATTGGAAACAAAGATACTAAAAGAAAAAGGAAAATATAGATGCACGTATAATGACAACCGATTTCTGAAAAGATTTATCCTGAAGAATTTTAATCGTTTAAACTTTAAGGGAGATAAACTCAGTTGTAGGATCTAAGAATAGAAGAGACATTAACTGAGCTAGACATCCAAAATTGTTTCCTCTACATAAGATATGATTCTTTTTTTATAGAAAACTTACCAATGAGATAGACCTTGACGACTGGATTGCTAGGTAAACGGCCTCCAGAATGATAGTTTCCCCACCGAAGGATAATATGCAGTGTCTAATTTAGAGAGCCACAATGATGAGAAAGGAACTCGCCTAACCCTAAGCTACAAATGAGCTACTAGAATGAATGTTGAGGTACGGGGTTAGTTGGGCCATGTGCTAGGGAAAACTTGTCAAGACGGGACTAGGGGAAGGACATGTAGAAAGTGTTAAATATATTGTACCCTCAACAGTATAACCGTACACTGCCAGCTGTACTGGACAGTTGTACTTTCTATTTTCGTCTTTCTTTGAGCATATATAAGCTCAGCTATTTCCTATTGTTAAAGAGACTTCTGAATCTCTTTAGTTCTGTTATGTACTTCTTCATACATTTGAATATACTATTCTTTTCTCTCTGCATTTCTCTGTCCTTCACAATTTATCATGGTATCAAAGCTACAGCTGTAAGACTCTTCACACAGTCCGGAGAGCCACACGATCCACACAGTACAGAGCTTCACGGATCTTAAGAGAAAGCGTCACAGACTTTTCACAAGGTTTGGAAAGCTATTTGCAATACTCCTTAAAGATCGCCGT